>ML312798.1:0-46328 GCA_005239505.1 Nicotiana paniculata | reverse complement strand
CAACATCCAAACTCTCATAATTCCATGATGCCATGTTTTAACAAATAAAACTAAAATAAAGAAGCTAAAAATTAAATACTAAAAAAAAAATTCAAACTTGAAACCTAATAATATGTACAATTACAGAAACACTTGATGATACCGTTAATTCCCTGGCAGCGGCGCCAAAATTTGATCACGCTCAACTATGTCTAATAAAAGACTAAGCGGGCGTTGCAAATATAATCCGGGGTATTATGCCCAGAGTCGATCCCACAGGGAATTTACGTATCAAGCAAGCTGNTACCTAAATATGCACTCTCTATCAAGTAGATACATAATAAATAGGCACAACTAATTGATGGCCATTAAATTAACTATGACAAGAACGTAGTTGAACAAATAGAGATTAATCAACCAATCAAAACTATGTTAATATCACAATAAGTTTATCGCCAACGGGTTCCACAAGAAATTAGCTAAACATGTTAAAAAAGAATCAAATCTAACATAACTTGCATAATTAAACTACAAAGTAATGAAGAAAATCTGTACAAATCGATGTTTTGCCGTCCGTATCCTCTCCAATCTCTTCGAATCTCAGTAGTTGTGCTTTAGGAGTTTATTTATATGTTTAGGGCGAACCCTAACCGTGTAGGAGACTTCTATTTCAACCGGGAAACACTTAAACTCGTCAAAACTCGGATTTGGCCGAACTGGGAACCCCGGGCGTTTGGACCCAAAGGCCTGGCTAACGCCAGGCTAGGGCTGGCGTTTCAGCCCTAACGCCTGGCTAACGCCAGGTTAGGGCTGGCATTTCAGCCCTAAGGCCTGGCTAACGCCAGGTAGGGTCAGGCTGTAGGGCTCTGTCGCCCGGCTATCGCCCGGGTGTCTCCTTTCGCGTATTTTTCGACGTATTTGCATCCCTTTAGCTCCGTTTCCATCTCCAATTCACCTACACATGAAATAAACTCCATTAAGCACATAACAAGTGTATTTTTATCATTAATGCACCTCAAATGTAAGGTATATCACATGTTAAACTATGCAATTTAGTCTCGCATCACTAATCCTTCGCAATCATCTGCGAACTCATTTTACCCTAATAGAGGCCGGAGTGTATCGTGAGCTCAATTTCTACCCGTATACAGATAGTCCCCTTATTTCTCGGAGATCAAGCTGGCGAGAAACGACATGAGAACCCTGACTCCTTCTTCAATACCCCGTGACATAAACGACAAAAAGTCTGAACGTCTCGTCAGTCATGTCATAATGGCATTAAATGCATGTCAGCCGCTGGTTGGCTATCCCTGGAGGCGAAACGTCGCGGAGCCACTATAAATAGACTCTCTTTTGTTCATTCTTTTACTTTACATCAAATCGTCTACCCTTGTACCCTCAGGATTTCACTGCTCTTTTTCACATTCCGGCATTTTTACCTTCATTATTCGAGATCCCTTTGAAATTTTTACTCATCATCCACTCAAGTCAACATATCTGAGCTTCTAGCTTCCAACCTTTCTCTATCGTATTCAAGCTTTCCCCTATAACAATGGCAAAAACCTCAAAATCTGTTCCCCAAAAGGTCGCTTCCCAAACGACTGTCGGAACCAACGAAACCACTTTCGATGTAGTCGACCTTGGGAGATGCGCTAATAACGTGGTTACTGATGAACCAGCTCCTGAACCTCCCTTGAAGATGTTCGTTCCCAGGGGCTGTTCGATTCCTAACGACTTCAAGGTCGAGAAGCCTTCTTCGGTACAAGGTCGGCGTGAGAATGCCTCGAGATATATTTGCTCAGTCATCGAAGAGGACCTTCCCACGGTCCGAAAAGACTGCAACTGGGCCGACAAGTATTGTGGTCTCCGAAGAGGCCATTACCACCCATGTCGAGAGATATCTAAGTGTTTACACTTATCCCTTTACATTGAGCCTGGCGGACTCGGTCATCTTAGACTTCTGCAGGAGGTATAACGTATGCCTCGGCCAAATTCACCCTTCACTATGGAGGATCGTGATCCTCCTCTGATTTTTTGTTAATAAATCGATTCATACGCCTTCACCATCGATCATCTGCTCCGTTTATACTCTCCCCGATTCTTCCAAAGGGGACTGATAAAGCTTGAACATCGGGCCAGCAAAGCCCCATTTGCGAACATCGACGAGGACCAGGATCGAGGCTGGCATGGTCATTTTGTCCGAGTGAGGTCCTCGGATTTGATCCCAGCCAAATTCAGACCATTCCCCGAGAAGTGGAATGCATCACATAAGTAAAAATTTCCTTCGAATGTTGACTTCGTGTTCATCCCTCTTTTTCTCACTGGTATTTATAGTGGTGCATCTGTCACTCGAGTCCCAAATGTTGTCCCTCGACTCAAGGATTGGGTCGAAGGTATTGTCTCACAAATTCCCTACTCCGAACGCTCGTGGCGCAAACTCTTAAAGGGCTGTTGGGAGGCCCTTTCCCATGGCAAGATCCTTTCCTAATTAGGTTGTGTCATGCTTCTTCTCTTAACGTCACGTTCTTATTATTTTTTCATTACTTCTCTTTTGCAGGTTTGCCTAAGACATCGAGCTTAGGCCCCCGATTGGGGGCGAGGACTTACCTGCCCCTTCTTCTGCTTCGGGACAGCTCGGAGCCACAATAAGGGAGAAGAAAAGGAAAAGGGCCTCGAGTTCCCAGAGCTCAAATAAAAAGAAAACGTTAAGGAGGCTGGTTCGTAAGACAAAAGAAACCTCCATCTCCTGAGTGCTTAACTCGAAATCACTCCTCTGGCTTAGAGATGAGCCCGAGGAGGATGAAATCTTTGTGGCTCACGAGCCATCGGTCTTCGAGGAATGGGTGGCAACCGAGGGGGAAACGATGGAAGCTAATCTCCCTTAGGTTCGTGAGGCTGATACCGAAGTGAGGGCCGAGAACTCTCGAGACGTTGACTCTACCCCCCCTGGCATTATAGACATTTCGGGGTCGCCTTCGTTCACAGAATCAAAGTTCGATGAAGCCCGAACGACGAAAGAGAAATCTAATGAGGGGGTCCATGGCACGGAGGATCCCCTCCAAGGATTTTTTGACGGTGTAGATTCTTCTGCCTTGGAGGATTTCACGAGATCGGGTGACTTAGAAGTGCTAAGAAAAATCCCACCCTCAAAGGTTGGCAGGTCGGGCTCGAGCTCGATATTGATCAATTGGTTCCTCTCTGAGAGCACGGATCTTGGTCGGAAGCGGTCTGTTATTATCACCATTCCGAAGGATGCCCAGATTATTTCCGCCCCCGTAGAGATAACTAGTTACCTCTGGTGCCTGATAACTAAATAAGACCAGGCAAAAATGAACGAGGTAGATGCGCCATGTCTGTTCAACGAAGAAAAATAGGCGTTGAACCGGGTAAGGTGTTACCAAACTTTTTTATTTTTCAGCTTTAGTTCTTGAAAATTCTAACATCTCTTCTCATATTTTGTAGGCCTTGGTGCTTCACCATGAAACCTTTTTCCGGTACCGGGATGAGCTGAGCCAACTCGAGGCTGAAGTCAAATAACTTGCTGAGAAGAGAGGCATGTATAAGCTTCTCAGCGAGCAACGTGAAGGATAAGTCAAAAGCCTTCGAGCCAAGTTAGATGCGGCTCAGAAAGAACACGCCGACCTTGTGGAACTATTTAAAATCTTTGAAGTTAGTGATGACCTAGACACGGTGACTAACGATCAGAACCCGCAGGTCCAACTAAAGCTTGACAAGATCAACCAACTCCGAGTCGATATGGACGTAATAAAGGTCAAGGCCGAATATAGGAAAGGAAAGATGGACCGTTTGGCCTCAAAAAAAGAGACTGATTGGGAGCAACTGGCCTCGGCGGAGGCTCAACTTCGAGCTGTGAGAGAGAAAGCTGAGGCCCGGTCCCAAAAAATCGAGTACCTTCAGTCTCAATTGGGCTCGGCTGTTATCGATCGGGATACCCTCGCCAAGGAGCTTAAAGCAGCCAAGTCAGTGGATGAAACAACCATGGCCGATGCCGAAGAGATGGTGGCCCAGTACAAGGTTTATGCTGAGGCAGCCCAGGACCGCCTGAAAGGCATCGTTGAATACGTGAAGTGGCAGTCCTGAAAGGAGGTTCTCGAGGAAGTTCATGCCCGGGGATTCAATTTATCAACCGAGATCGAAAATTTTAAGAGGCTCGAGGCTGAGGCCAGGAAGTCGGCGTACTCCGAGGATGAGGAATATTTCGAGGATTCGGTGAATCCAAGGACGGGGAAGACCCCGAAGGCCCTGGTGATGAGGTGGGCTTCGGCGAAGATCAGGCTTCTTAGGCGCCTTGTAGATTTTTCTTCGCTTTTGTAATTTTTATTTTTTGTTGAGGCCGTTTGGCCTTTTGTAAATATTTGTCTACATATGCAAGGCTCTTTTTTTCCCTTAGACAATTTTCGTGTTTTTTCTTTTTTGTTTTTTCTTTATAATTGCAAAGATGTCGAATGCCTTAGCATATAATAATTAGGTCTTGTTCGGAGGTTCGAACAATGCCCGTTCTCAATATTATTTTGTTTAAGACTCATGGGGGCTTGGTATGCCCGGAAGCTTTTTTCCGGAGTGTTTACTTAGAATTTTTTAGCTTACAATTTTGCTGAGGGTAGCCTTTGAACCGGTTTAGAAATTTTGAAGGCATTAAGTTTTGGTTACGGATCTCGGGCATCTCCGAGCCATTCTAGGATGGCCGTAGCCTTTTAAGTTCGGTGTTGCTCAATGGGCTTATTATCCTGATTCGTCCGGGCTTGCCCGGGACAACACTCCCCGAATGGGGATGGCTGTAGCCTTTGAAGTTCGGGAACTGCCTACTAGGTTTTGTGCCCATGGGCCTCGTAGCCTGAGCTGTCCGGGCTTTCCCATGACGATAGTACCGAGCGGGGCTGATCTCTTGGATTT
Organism: Nicotiana paniculata; assembly: GCA_005239505.1. Classification (NCBI taxonomy): domain Eukaryota; kingdom Viridiplantae; phylum Streptophyta; class Magnoliopsida; order Solanales; family Solanaceae; genus Nicotiana; species Nicotiana paniculata. Next base: position 41,435 of record ML312798.1, on the reverse strand, counting down.
GGACAGAGGTGTCCCTTAGGCCCGATGTCCATAAGGAACAAAATACAATAGTTTTTGAGAGACAAAATATGTATCTGCAAAGTAGAAACTTTCCTTTATTTTTGTGCAACATACAAGATTGCAAATGTGTAAAAGCTTCATGTTATGGCTTAAGTGGTCTATGTGGGCACTATCCATTTGACCGTTTGGCCCTTACAATAAATCATATCCACCAAGTCCAGACGTGTTTGAGCACGAAGTTTACTTCCTTGCTAAAATCATTACCTAAGGGTGATGGCCCCCAGTAGTCGAGGCCGATCTTAGAGAATGCTCGGATACTGTTGATGTGAACCTTGAATCCGGTTCATAGTCAGTCTTCAATTCTAAGTTAGCACGATCCAATGTTGGCTCATTAAAAACCTTATCGGAAAACCCATTTAGGACAAAACCAGTTCAAGGGAAAAAGACTGCAATGTGTTCTTTCAGGCCTAATAGTTTCATCATTCCGTCGCCGTTACCTGCAAACGTTAGTCCAATTCGCTATATATTTAAAGAAAAGAAATGAATAAGGTCGTACCTTATCAGTAGTATTGTTTTAAGTGGGTTATGTTCAAGTTGTTCGGTAGCCGCTCACCGTTCACCGTTATGATTTTGTGATCCTTTGCCGGTGATCTCGATAATTCAATATGGACCTTCCCAATTCGGTCATAGCTTCCTTTCGTTTGGGTTCCGGGTGATCAACGTCACCTTTCTTAATACCAAGTCCCCGACATTGAAGTGTCGAAGGTTGGCTCTCTGATTATAATATCTTCCGATCCATTACTTTTGGGCGGCCAATTGGACGAAGGCGGCCTCGTGCCTTTCGTCTAAAATTTCCAGGTTCGTACTCATTGCCTCGTCGTTTGACTCTTCGGTCTCATATCGCAACATGAGACTCAATATCCTACTTTGACCGGTATAAGAGCTTTGGCACCGTAGACCAACGAGAATACGGTGACCCCGATACTGGATTTTGAGGTCGTACGATATGCACATAGGACTTCGGGCAAGATTTCCTTCCATATCCCTTTGGCGTCGATCAACCTCTTTTTGAGGTTTTGGAGTATGGTTTTTTTGGTGGACTCTGTGTTACATCTCGTACTTTAGCATTAGGATGTGCCGTAGTAAATCCACTTTGAGTTTGAGGGGGCCAGTTAGAATATCAAAAGTTAACGCGTGTAGATTCACACGCATCTAAGATTAATTATTCTTGAACAAGGACAATCTTATAGAATGCTACATGATGCCGTAAGATATTATGTATTTCATTATTTAATATTTATTTACCTTTCTATATTTCATTATATAATATTTATTTACCTTTCTAGTTCAGAGATCGAATAGCTACTGCCTAAGATTCATGTATGAGGAGCACTTGTTGTACATCGTTACTAAATTAAGTCAATGACAATTTTTTTTCTATTTTCATATTTAGGGATTAAGGCGATTAGTAGCAAGGGGTGTCTTCAACTAGTTAGTGAACTGCAATGATCAATAGAAATGTAAAAATACATCACACATGAGTAAGTCAAACTTATCTCACAGATTTAGGCACCCTAATTCAGATTCTTGAAGCCCTCAAATTGTTTAACCATTGCTCACGAAATGTATTTGTGACTATGTTAAATATTTCGACTCGAGTCTTAAACTATGCCACCGCCTTTCATTTTGGTCGATAAGATGGTATTTTCTTTTAAGTGAAGTATTTTAGTAAAAATTTTATTATTATAATTTTGATAGATATTATTATTATTATTTTCGGATATGATAAATTATACATATAATATAGGAAATTTTATGATATTTTCTTTATTGTAAAGATAGAAATTATTTTCTCACAAGAAAAAAGGTTATCTTTTTACCGTTTAAGAATTAAGCGTACGAAAATTTTTACTCTTTATATGAGATTAGAAAAATGATAAGATGAGAAAATGTGTTTTTACATGGATGTTTTAATAAAAATAATAGTGTATGTATTTATTTTATGTGGTACCGTATGACCATGATAGTAGTATAAAGTGTATTAAAAATAAGTAGAATTTTAAGTAATCTGAGACAATTCTTAATTATACGGTTAATTGGTTAATTATCGGGTAACAGAACACTATCTAATTACCTAATAAGTAGATAAAAATTAATATTTTCCCACCTCGCGCCCACTTGGCAGCAAGCGAATTCTTGAATTATGACTCTTAAGTCATTGTATTAAGTGGCAAGGTTAGAAGTATAAGTATGGGATTTGGCAAGCTTATTAACGTGAGTCACATATCTATTCTTAAAGAAAAGTATTATATCAGAAATAATAGTTAATATACTACTGTATCTTTTCGGTTGTATTGATGCCATAAAAGTAAAAGCTATGTTGCCTCGATCTTGGTTTTACTGTACAACAAGCACAATTATATTGAAATTTGATACTGATATCTTTCGTTCACTTCTTGTTTTTTTATTAGCTTTGCATGCGCTATTGGAAAAGCTTATTCTTTGTCGTTGGTCAAGTTGCAAGCTTTGAATAAAAGAGATTGGTTTTCTTTGAAAATCAGAGATTTTTCTTTTTACCGTGTAAGTTCAATAGTTAGTTGCTTGTCAACTTGGGTTGGGAGTTTCTGATGGTTGTCGGATAAGTTGAATAATTGCAGCAAAAGTTCAGAGTACTTAAAGATTTGGGATTCTCCATTTAGCAAAGTAGCAACTAGGCTGGATTATGGGATGTATTGGTTACTGGATTATACTCTATAACATATAAAGATACTCTAGGTTTATGGTAGAAAACAATTCATTCGGTTGGCCTGGGAATTGAGGTATCAATTTAAGATTTTGCAGTACTACTGCTCTAGATTATAACATGGATACTGGAGAACCCAAGTCAGGTATGTTAAGGCTAATCTTTTTCTTCATTTTAGCATGATCTAGTAATTACACAAGTTTGATAACGAGTCATAAAGAAAAATTCATATCCCGAAATTTATGTATATTTTGCGAGTCTCGCAAGTTACATATATTTTCCTAGTTTTGTAAGTTACGTATTCTCTTTCTCGGGACTTTATATTCAATTGAGTATTTCCTTCATTCATTTAAGAGAGAGTTGAGTCAATATCAGTAGGTAAGCATATCTTCGGATTATCTTTGACTTCCAGTTACTTTCCGTTATTATATTATCAGTTCAGTTTCAACTTTCAGTATATTGCCTTGCATACTCAGTACATTATTCGTACCGACGTCCTTTTGTTGGGGACGCTGCATTCATGCCTGCAGGTATAGATAATCAGATTGACGAGCCCTAATAGTAGACGAGGTTTGCATTCAGCGAAGGATCGGTAAGACTCCACCTCATTCGGAGTGCAACCGAGTCTATGAGTCATTGTGTCAGAGTTTTCCTATAGACGTACGGGTAAGCCAGTGCCTTGTCTTGTTTTATGTTAAATAATCGTATAGGCTTTATAGACAAGGATTCAGTTTGTATAGTATGTCAGAGGCCTTGACGACCCATATATATTCATGTTTTAAGAACGATAGTTTATTGATACAGTGTTCCCACTTACAGTTGTACATTACGAGTTGTGGCCATGTTGAATGAGTTTCGGAGTGGTTCACTCGGGCCAGTGTGGCACCGGGTGCCAGCCACGCCTCCCAAGGTTGGGGCGTGACACCCTGCTTGCCCGTTTCCACTAGGGGTGATAGGGCGTTGATTGGTTCCTTTTGATCTTATGATCCTCGAAAAACTTGCTCACTTTGCTGTCGATGAACTGCTTCCCATTATCGCACATGATCTCGGCCGGCATTCTGAATCGGCATATTATGTGATCCCATATGAAATCAATAACTTCCTTCTTCGTGACTTTCTCAAATGCCTGGGTTTCCACCCACTTAGAAAAATAATCAGTCATAAATAAGCTAAATTGAGCCTTATCGAGCGCCCAAGGCTGGGGAACAACGATGTCCATTCCCCATTTTATGAACAACCAGGGTGGAAAGCCGAATGCAGCAGTTCCCCGGGTTGATGGATCATCGGAGCATGCCTTTGACATCCGTTACATTTTCTCACAAACTCTTTTGCGTCTTTTTCCATGTCGATCTACTAATAGCCGGCTCTGATTACCTTCCGAACTAACGATTCGACGTCCTAATGATTCCCCCAGGTTCCCTCGTGGTTTTCCCTCAAAACATACGCGGTGCCTCCCGATCCTAGACATATGGCGAATAGGACATCAAATGTTCTTCTGAATAGGATATTGTCTTCGGACAAGTTGAACCGGGCCGCCTTTGTACGCTGAGCTCTCGATTCTTTAGGATCCGAGGGAAGTTTTCCGGTCTTCAGGTAATCTATGTATTTATTTCTCCAGTCTTAGGTTAAGCTTGTCGAGTTTATCTCAGCATAGCCTTCCTCCACTACAGATTTCATGAGTTGTACGACCTTCCCCAGTTGAATTCATTGTCGTCGACCGACGATCTCAAGTTAGCGAGAGCATCGGCCTCGCTGTTTTGATCACGAGGTACATGTTCCCTAAAATAATGTAACATCACATGTAGTTTATCCAGGTATCTTCGTATTTGTTCCTCTTTGAATTCGAACGTTCCATTTACCTTGTTCATCATGAGGAGGGAAAATGCATTTAGCTTCGATCACCTCGGCCCCCAGGTTTTTAGCCAGTTCAAGACCTGCAATCATGGCCTTATACTCGGCCTTGTTGTCAATCAATTTTATAGTTCTAATAGATTTCCTAACTACATTACCCGTCGGTGGCTTCAACACGATGCCAAGACTAGACCTATTTGTGTTCGAGGCACGGTCTGTAAAGAGGGTCTAGATTCCGGAAGAGGTCACCGAGTTCAACAACAACTCCTTCTCGACCTCAGGAATTAGGGACGACGTGAAGTCGGCCATGAAACCCCCCAAAAATTTGAGATTTGATGGCAGTTCGGGGTTGATACTCGATATCGTGCCCGCTGATTTCCACGACCCATTTGGCCAATTGTCCTGAGAGATCGGGTTTATGCATTATGTTTCTTAATGGGTAATTAGTCACAACACATATGGGATGGAATTGAAAATACGATTTTAGCTTCCTAGAGACGCTTAGCAAAGAGAGCACCAATTTTCTAGGTGATGATACCTAGTTTCGGCCTCGCCTAGAGTTATGCTAATATAATAGATAGAAAATTGAGTTTTCCTCTTCCCAGACCAGGAATCCACTTACCGCTTCCTCGAATACCGCTAGGTACATGTACAATTGTTCATCTACCTTCGGAGTATAAAGAAAAGTAGTCTCGAGAGGTACCACTTGAGTTCCTCTAAGGCTTGTTGGCACTCTGGGGTCCATGAGAAGTTATTCTTCTTCTTCAATAGTGAGAAGAACTGATGGCTCTTGTCGGAGGACCTCGAGATGAACTGACCCAAAGCGGCTATGCGCTCGGTTAACCTTTGAACGGCCTTGACATTATCCACAACAGTGATGTCCTCGATGGCGTTGATTTTATCGGATTAATCTCAACTCCCCGGTTGGACACCATGAATCTGAGGAATTTCCCGGACCCAACTCCGAATGCGCATTTCTCCGGGTTCAGCTTCATACTATATTTCTTCAATATGTTGAAGGTTTCCTACAAATGTTTCAAATGGTTCTCTGATCGCAGGGACTTAACTAACATATCGTCAATGTAAACCTCCATTGATTTTCCTATTTTCTTTTCGAACGTCCAATTACTAGGCATTGGTAAGTTGCACCGGCGTTTTTTAGTCCGAATGTCATTACCTCGTCCTTGATGAATGCATGCTTGTCTTCGGACTAAGGCCTCATTTTTTGCTTGATCGGATGAAACTTTGGATCTAGGCTCAGCTTGTGAGTAGTTATCTCCGGAGGAATCCCTGTCATATCGAGGTGGGACCAAGCGAAACAATCTATGCTAGCTATAAGGAATTGATGAGTTTTCCTAAGCTTGAGACTTAACCCCGTGCCCGGAGTACCTTACGGTCGGGCAGGTGTTCGATCAATATGACTTGTTCCAGTTCTTCGACCGTTGATTTGGTGGTGTCAGAATCATCGGGGACTATGAAAGACCTGGAAACTCCGTAGTCGTCGTCCTCACTCGTCCCCTACTTCTCTAGTTCAATCGAGGCTGGTGTCAGTAATTGCTATTTGGTTGCCTCTTTGGCCATCAGAATTTGACCCTTCGATGTCGAAAGTGCGAATATCAGGATCACCTCAACGATAATGAACATCTCATTTGCGGCCGGTTGTTCTCCGTAGACTGTTTTAATCACTCCTGGTGTCGGGAATTTCAGCATCTGGTGCAGCGTCGAGGGTACTTCCCTCATGTTGTGAATCCACGGTCCTCCGAGCAGAGCATTGTACCTCATGTCTCCTTCGATCACATAGAACTTTATTTCATGGATGGTTCCGGAGGTGTTCACCAGTAAAGTTATCTCCCCTTTAGTGGTCTCACATACTATGTTGAATCCATTTAGAACTTTGAGTGCAGGTACGATTTGGTCTTGTAAACTTATTCCATGACCCTTGATCTAATGATATTGGCCTAGCTACTTGGATAAATTAACACACGCTTAACTCGAGATTTATTTATGGGTAGAGATATTACTAGTGCATCATTGTGGGGCTGCACGATGCCTTCAAATTCCTCGTCATTGAAAGATAAGGTTCCCTCTGGTAAATAATCTCGAGTCCTTTTTTCCTTCATGTTGGATACTTTGGTGTGCTTCAATATCGTCCCCTAGGGAACATCAACCTCACCTATGATCATGTTAATGACGTGATGAGGTTCCTCCTGCTCGATCAGCTTACTAAAATCTCTATTCTTGAAATGGTTTTTGACTCGATCGCTCAGGAACTCCCGGAGGTGTCTGTTGTTGAACAACCGGGCCAATTCCTCTCTTAATTGTCGGCAATCTTCTGTTTTGTGGCCGTGAGTCCATGATATTTACACATTAAGTTGATCCCTTTGGGCTAGATTGGACTATAGAGGTCGAGGCCACTTGGTGTCTTTGATGCGTCCGATGGCAGATATGATGGTAGCAACATCGACGTTGAAGTTGTACTCCGATAACCTCAGCGCTTCCTTAGGCCCGATGGGCCAGTCGAAACCGTTTTACTCATGATTCCCCATTTATTTTGACCTCGATCTCTTCTCCTTTCACTTTTCAAAAGGTTTCGTCCAGACCCCTTACCCCTACGATCACCGTTGTACGGTTGATATCGATCTCTACTTGACCTTGGTCCACGATCATTGTCTCTTTTGGATCTGTCAGTAGCTTGAACAGGATAGACAAACCCAAAAGGGGACCCAAGCTGATCATCTTCGACCCTAATTTTTGATTGATACTGGTTATGAACATCGACCCAAGTTACAGCCGGATATTCCACCAGAGTTTACTTCAACTGTTGGGAAGCCAATGAGCTTCGAGATTGAGTCCTTGGGTGAAGGATTGAACGGACCAATCGTCTGCCACCGGAGGCAAGTCCATCCGTTCCATTTGAAACCTTGACACAAATTCCCTAAGAATCTCATTCTCTCTATGTTTTACTTTGAAAAGGTCTGGCTTCCTGGTCTCAGCCTTGATGGCCCCCGCGTGTGCTTTCACAAAGAAGTCTGCAAGCATAGCAAGTAGAGATCTGATCATCCTTTGACAAAGTCTCCCTGAACTTCTTCAGCAGGACTGACTCGATCTAATCATCCTCCAAGTTGTTCCCTTTGATGGCGCATGTGTAGGAGGTCACATGCTCATTCGGGTCGGCTTTTCCGTCATACTTAGGATTCTCGGGCATGCGGAAATTCTTCGGAATTGGCTTTAGTACTGCACTTGTAGGAAAAGGCTTTAGAACAAACTTCTTGGAATCCAAGCCCTTCAATATTGGTGGTGCTCTTGGGATTTGATCGACCCTGAAATTGTAGGTCTTCACCTTTTTATCATTGGCTTTGATTTTCTTCTCCCCCGATTCTACCCTTTTTGTGAACTCCTCGAGTATCTTTATAATCATGGGATTAGACCCGGGCTCAGCGTCACTTGTTTTTTCCACGACCATATCACTTCTACGAGTGGCTTCTTGGGGCGGCTTTGGCTCGACCGTACTGGGGGTGCGACTCTGGTTCTACAGCCGAGCTATCGCTTTCTGTTGAGCAGGTATCATTCGAAGATTATTCGTAAATTGACCCCGTATCCTCCAATGTCTTGTGTATTTTGGGCTATCGGTCGGGCTCCACCGCAGACGCTGCTCTCAGGATCGGTAGGCAGATTCGCGTTGATGGCCACATGGGAGTTAGCATCGATCGGACTCTGCGACCGGTATTTCGATGGGGTCAACAGGTGGTACCTCGCCACTGGGTACCATAATATTATTCTCGCTGTGATGACCGAACTCAGCGTCCCATTTAGAGGGAGAATTGGGAGTTCGACATTTTAAACTTTGACCTGAAATCAAAGACACTTCAAAGAACAAGTGTGAAGTAGGGTATGGTATGGGAATTGTTGATACCCAATTTTTTCCTATATTATTTTCAAATGCATATATATCTTCAAAACAATGCATAAACATCAATTAATATTTTTTCGTAATTTCTGCATTTTTAAAGGCTTTTAAATTAATTTATCTCAGTATTTTTATTACATAAACAATTACTAATTGCATCACAAATGGTTTTATAATAATTTTATTACTTCATTTTATCATTTCTATTTAAGGTAAGTTTTAATTATTTCACGAATAGCCATATTTACATTTTAGGGTTAGGATTGCGATAACTTTGCAATAATAGCCCACAAGTGCATAATTACTTTATTTCACCAGAAAATGACATATTATATTTTTATAATATTAAGTAATTATTTTAAATCATTTTTATGCATCAATAACATTTTTATCATTTTATTAGCTATTTTTATAAATTATTTTATCAAGTTAATTGGCTATTTGACAAATAGCCTCTTTTATTTTGATAATTTTTCGGACCTGGCCCAAACTACTACCTCATCCCAATTAAATTAACCCATAACCCTGATCCATACCCGCCCCAATCTAGGTTCAATCCTGGCCATTGATCTCAAATGATCAACAAATGATCAACGGTCCAATATTTACATTCCATTTTTATTAACCTAACGACCCCAAACCCTAATCATTCTCTCAAAACAGCCGCCCCTAAATCCCTTCCTCCTCTCTTATCTCTAAACCTCCCCCTAACCCTAACCCTCCATCACCTGAACCCCCTTCAATTCATGGTTTATTCCTTCGATTATATGCGTTATTTGGCCTCCTATCTCTACTGGGTGTTCGACTTCCATGTTATCTGAGCAGACTTGGTTCGAGTCCCTCTGTCTATTGGTGAATTCATCTGTATTCACCCATTGTTTGTGAGTATTATCGTTTTTTCGTGCTTTCATGGCTTCAAATCTCCGGTCTAAATCTCGATATTTCTACCTCTGTTTATTTTTGTACAAACCTAACTATTTCTGGCCAAATAGGTTTAGATCTCTTTAGATATGAAGTGTTTGGAGTTTGTTTAATGGTTTTCCTTTAAGATCTTTCACTTTTTACCACTATCATCAACCGATTTCATTTTTTCCTAAAAGCTAGGGTTTCGATTTTTCAAGAGATTTCTGCAAAATATTTTCAAATGTTTAAGTGTTTAACTCCGGTTTCCTTTATTTTTTTGACTGGTTCTCATATCTATGTCTGCATGTCCTAGGGTTTCTACTATTTGCTCTAATGTTAGCCCGTTTACTATGACTCTGTCTATTAAAAGTGATAACTTATTTTACTTGCTTAATTAGGGTTCGGAAATTGTGTTCTTATTTTTTTTTTTTTAAAAAAACTAATATCTCTCTGAAGGGTTTTACCTATCCTTTCCTTATATGTGATTCGTAATTAGTACTACTTTCCTTGATTATATTGTTGGCTTGATTTCTGGGTTTTGATTGTTTTGGCTGACCTCTAATTGATTTACTAATTACCTTATTTAGCCTCAATCATGTCTACTGATTTACCCCGGGAAAGACTCTCCTTAATTTAAGTTTTACTTGCTGTTAATTTATTCCCGTTAAGCCATAATTGACTGATTAATTGATGTTGCATGCCTTATTTGTGTGCAATTGATTTTCCTTGCCTTACTTGGTTTACTCTACTATGTGCTATATAAACCTGTCATTGTTCTGATTTTAAAACACGACAAAACACACATGAACACACACTAAAATATATAGAAACACCTACACATATAAACTCTTACTCACACACTCTCAACTGTAGTTCTCTCTTTTACTTCCACTTGTTGCTCTGTCTAGCCTTGGCTCTTGGATCCTATTTTCCTTCACTTTCCTATTGCTATCTTTTAACTGGTATGCCCCTATTTCTGTTATCACGTCCTATTCAATATGCTATGTAGTCAGTCTATTATAGACACCAACATGCCTCTGATTGCCCTATATTCCCGTTTATTGATCTCTTAACAAGAATTCCTAAACTAATGTTAATTTGTCATGTCCCATATGTTATTATGATTAGTGCACTTTAACATATTCTTGTTCGATCCATGACGCTTGTTTACTTATTTCTCAACTAGCATGCCTCAAATCCTGTCCTGTTTTATGTGTTTATAATTTACCTTAACATGTTCCTGATCAACTCGTGATTTCTGTGTACCTTTTTCAAGGATAATGTGCTCTAAATTCCTGCTACCTTTGTATGACTGTCTGATCAGTCACTTAATTTCAGCATGTTGTTCTCTGTTTGATACATGTCTATATGATTTCACATAGTAATAGTTAATGAACTAAGTTAATTCCAGCAATGTGAAACCTTGTTTGACTTAATTGTGACCCTGTTCTGCCTGTAATTCAGTGTTCTTACTCTTGTTGTGACTATTGACACCCAATCTGATTCTGTTATGTTTATGATCTTGTAACTTATTTCTATGCACTTCTAAAAGTCAAACTGTTTTTTCTAAAATTATTTTCCTACTTTTATATATTATTTTCAACTTCTACTCTTAGATATCTAGGGTCCTGCGCCCCNCCCCCCCCCCCCCTTCCCCCAGTGTGAGCACCGCCTAGGAATCCATGAGACTCCTCCGAACTCTGACACATTGGGGTTGGCCTTCTAAACTTGTTTACAAAATTGTTTCTTTGAAAAGGTTCTGGTATGAGCATTGTCCAGGGTCCCTAGGGCCCTTAGGAACTTTGACACACCAGAAGCCCAGTTGTGTTATTATGAACTGCTGGTGTACTCCAGACTTGATTGAACGCCTGACTTCAAGGTTGACTTTGGGCCTCTAAGGCTCCCTATAGTATAGTGATTTTCATTATGTAATTCATTTGTATTGGCCTATAATAATAATCTTTTTAAAACAGATATAGGGTTACTAATAAAAGCTGGGAAGGATTTTTATATATATTTTTGTTGGGTTCGGGTAAAAATAATGCCTATAGGATTGTTGTGATTATTTATATACATTAGAGACCATGCCTATAGGACTTATCTCATTATTTGTAGTCCTGAATTTCACACATGCATCCTAGAAATCCTGTTATAGGACGTTTATCAATTCTGCATCAAAATCCATGTTTATGCATATTCACAAGTCTCAATATGCAACCATGCATGTAGGATCTTCTTTGGGAATTATCAAACTTGTCTAACATTCTGTTAACATCTTCGCTCACTTAGATATCATGCCCATAGGAAATAAGTATAAAAACAGTTTCAACACTTAGATATCATGCCTATAGGAAATAATGCTTGTAATCAGTTTCAGCACATAGAAAGCATGATTATAGGATCTAAAAAGATGAAATCTGCCTGTTAAAATCAATCACTAGTTTACAGTTTAGATACCATGTCCATAGGATTCTGCCCGGTTATCACTTAGGCAAGCATGTAGGATAATTAAAGTCTTGGGTTTAAAATTGTGATTTTCTTTCTGCTTGAAACGTGCCCAGATTCAGTAAGTGATAAATTCAGCAGGCAAACTGATGGATACTCAAAGCCTCGCTTTAACAAAACTGCTATATATTCTGTTAATGCTCATTTAGATATCCTGCCTATAGGATCCTAAATCATGAAAAATCGCTTGTCTGAATGGCGTGCATTTGTTTGCCTATTTGTGGAGGTAAACATGCGCCCCCTTAATTGCTCCTTATGTGACCCTCCTATTTGATTTTTGTTTGTCGCTTAGTTTTCTCCTTTTAAGCAACATAGGTGAGTCTATAACCCCCTTAAAATAGAGGTCCTAAACACCTCCAAGACCATAGGTAAGGGACGGGTAGTGCACGCTTAAGATACTTACCAGATGCTATTAGAACGCTTAGGTAATAATTAATAAAGGGGAGGGTAACTGGGTAGTAAAGGAGATGATGATCTGTGCGCTAATGCTACGCGTAACACCTCTATTTGAGGAAGGTTACCGGGTACTGCATAGAAGTGATCCTATAGGCTAATAAACGTAGGACCCTTTTAATTTCCGTTTTAAAGTAATATCTATTTGTTCTTAAACTGTTTTATTTTCCTTTAAAGACTGATTCGCTTAAATTGAGTTTGGCCGGGACCTACCGTTGTGGACCTCGATGGGTGGCTAACACTTTTCCCTCAAGGTAATTTCGAGCCCTTACCCATTCCTGGTGATGTAAACTGGTTTTTGAGTTATTTTCTTTAGGTGTCTTGACGCACCTTAATCCGTTAGGTGGCGACTCTTCAAATCCCATGCCCCATCCCAAAGGGAAGGGGTTGTCCCAAAATGTCAAAACCCCGGACTCCGCGAGGAAAAAGGGCAACAAGAATTTTTATCAAATTGCCACTATTATCCTTAGCCCCACAGTGCGCGCCAAACTGTTTACCCTCAAAATCGGATAACAATTAAATTTGTGAGTGGTTTTAACGATATGCGGATTAATTTGATACAAAATGATAAATCGAGTTAGAAAAGACAAGTAAAGATACAGTAAATTCAAACCACGCGAGGAGAATGGTTCTAGACTTAATGAAGCATTGACCCTTGATTCGGGCTCACAATGGACAACTTTGACGAATGAGAGTAAAATCTTACAATAACAGTGAAAATAGTAGTATATTGATTTGGAATGCATGTTACAATGTGCCTATGAATTATCAGACCCCCTTTATATAGTAGGGGAATCCTATTCTAAGTACAACTCTATAAAAGGTAAAAAGATCTTCTTTTTAACAGATTGCCGATTCTTTATCGATACGTGCCGAGATCCAAGCCGTCATATTCGGCCGGTCTCGGATATTATGACCTTCTGTCTGTCGTGTTCGATTACCCGAAGTCTTTCAGGATTTGGATCGATCTTGAATCATGACCCCGATATTTTTGAAGGCAGACAACATGCCCCCGAATTTTGACTCGATGAGACCTTTGCTTCGATTTCGATCCTTTGCAAGAATATTTGAGCTCGTTTTACCCTAATGGAGGTCGTGTATTGGTAAAAATAAATATTACACGTGGAATTATATGTGGCTGACATGGTAAGACACGTGGATCACTAAGAAAGTCACAATTGTAGTACTGTACTCAAAGATGTACGAGTTACAACAGGTACGAGTAAATCACCCACGAGACGAAAGGGAACGGTCGCTCGAGCCTAAATTACTAAGTGAAGAGAACGGAACAGGATGAATCAAGACAGAAAAGAGGGAAGATTCATGAACCTCTAATTAATGCAAAAGAAGAATCAGAACTATTACAGAATCTTCGTAAACAGTTATGATTGCTAATTATAAAATTTCATTAATATCATTAATAATCATAATGATTTGGTCATAAAAGGGAAGAAACGTTATATTTGTAGATACCTATATAAGGGAAGATAATTTCACTTGTAAAGGCACGTTCTGATTATTATTGGAAGATAATTATTTTACTTTTCTTACAATCGATTACTTTTTCATTCCTTATATTTATTTCTTTCCATATAATTTAGAGAATATGGAATTTCTTGGTTATCAGTAACCCGAGTTCTTCTAGAAATAGGCTTTGACTGAGAATCTTATTTTTCGGTTAAACAAATTGGCTCCGTTGCCGGGAATTTGATAATATCCTTACTTTCCAAATCTTTCTCTATCACAACCAAGTCATGTCAACTGTCAATAACAACAACCAACAGGTGGAGGGAACTCCAGTTCCATCATCTCAAGGAGCACCACGCACTTCACTTGAAAGATCTACAACTCACAATAATGAACAACATGGAGATGAACAAACCGTTGAGTAGGATACTGTTTGATCGCTGAACACCTGAATAATGCTCTCCAGGATTTCTTGAGGGGACTATCAGTTGTGCCACCAACTCCTCCCCAAATAATACCGTAACTATGGAAATCCCACGCTCAAGGCTAGCTAATTCAGGAACCGGGGGAACTCCCAATGAGTCACGTGATGGGAGACAAGGTATGCCTAATAATACTGATTTACAAACTTTATTACAAACTTTGCAGAAACAGGTGAAAGAACAAAACGACCATATCGAGAAAATACCCAGCGTACCACCTGTGATCAAGGGAGTGGATATCGACAAATATTCGCAATAACTCTGGAAACCAAGTGCGGCTCCATTGCTCATTCCCAAGAAGTTCAAAATGCCTGACATCCCAAAGTACAATGGAACAACAGATCGATGTGATCATGTCACTACGTTCACCACATGAGTAAAAGGCAATGATTTAACCAAGCAGGAGATCGAATAAGTTTTGGTCAAAAAGTTTGGAGAAACACTCGCGAAAGGGGTATTAACGTGGTATTCTCTTTTACCTGAAAATTCTATTGACTCATTTGTTGAGCTTGCGAATTTATTTATAAAAGCACATTTGGGAGCTCAAAAAGTTGAAAAAAGAATGGAGGATATCTTTAAAGTGAAACAAGGAGATACAGAATTGCTCAGAGAATTTGTAGAGATTCCAGCTTGAAAGGATGATGCTACCAAGAGTACCTGATAACTGGGAAGCCGTGGCATTTGCAAGTAATCTAAATGAAAAAAGTTCAGAAGCCACGAGAAGGTTCAACGAAAGCTTACGAGAATTCCCTACCTCAACATGGAATGATGTTTATAATAGGTATAGTACCAAACTACGGATCGAAGAAGACATCATTGCTCAATCAAAGGTTGATGAGAAAACAGGTTCGAGGCGGTCAGAATCTAAGAAGAGGTCCGGTAAAAATAGTTACGATCCTTATATGGGACCCTCAGGGTGAGACGCACTTTCCAAACTAGAAAACGTACAACCTGATCATAGATTTGAAAACAGAGATTCAGGTTCATCATCATCTAGATTCAGAAAAGATCGGGGTGTACGTGACAGTGATACCAACAAAAATGCAAGGATTGGAGATTATAGTTTCAATATCAGTACTTCCGAGTTGGTTGTTGTTTTAAGAAGCATGGGAGATAAGGTACAATGGCCAAAAAAAATGAGATCAAACCCAAACAGAAGAAATCCAGATTTCTGGTATGAGCTTCATAACTACCATGGCCATAAAACATTATATTGCAGACGGTTACAAGGTGAGGTGGAACATTTGTTGAAGCAAGGATGCTTGACATATCTGTTTAGTGAGAAAGGGAAGCAATCTTACATGAAAAATAGACAAGAACCTCCAAAACCTCCATCTCCGAAGAGAATAGTGAACGTGATAAGCGTGGGAGAAGAAGTCAATGGTGTAACATACACAGCTGCAAAAAGGACGTCAAAATTCACCAGCACTCACGGGAAGCGAGTTCGTCAGACCTTGGAAGAAGATAACATAACATTTGATGATGCATATGCGGACAGCTTGATGATTCCACACAATGATGCATTGGTAATATCTCTACTTATACATGATACTAATGTGAAACGAGTTTTGATTGATCCAGGTAGCTACATAAATATTATCTTATTGCGAGTGGTGAACGAAATGCAAGTTGGCGATCAGATGGTACCAAAAGCACATTGTTTATCTGGTTTCGACAATTCGATTATTATCACGAATTGGGAGATAATGCTAACCACGTTCGCGGAAGGTGTCATCAAAGAGACGAAATTTCAAGTAATAGACATGGACATGGACTATAATATGATTCTTGGGAGGCCATGGATACATGACATGGATGTTGCACTGTCTACGTTACACCAAGTTATTAAGTTCCCTTCAAAATGGGGGATTCAACAAATTCGAGGGGATCAACAAACCTCTAGGAATATCAATTCAATGGTGCAATCACACAAGGAAAGCACCGATACAGATAAGGATCTCATAGAAGATGTGGTAAATCAAATCTCATCTGAAAATGTCTCAAAACAAACCGATGTGGATTCAAGACCGGATATAATTCAAGAACCAGAGGAGAATGAAAATATCAAAACAACAATTGAAGAACTCGAAGCTGTTGAGTTATTCGAATAAGGGTCAGATCGAAAAGTTTAAATTGGAGCAAGCTGAGCCTAGAAATACGAGGTAAGTTAATTGAATTTTTAAAAGCTAACATAGATTGTTTCTCATGGTCGCATTCAGATATGACAGGTATAGCTCCAGAGGTGAGGACCTACAAATTGAATGAGGATCCATCATTCGTACCCATCAAGCAAAAGAACAGGAAACGAGGTTCCTTCATAAACAAAGTGATTCATGACGAGGTATAGAAACTCTTAAAGATCGGTTCAATACGTGAGGTAAAATATCTTAATTGGTTAATTAATACTGTGGTAATTCCAAAAAATAACGGTAAATGGCGAGTTTGCGTAGATTATACTGATATAAATAAAGCTTGTCCAAAAGATTCATTTCCTTTACCACAGATAGATCAATTGATTGATTCTACCACAGGTCATGAGCTATTGAAATTTTTAGATTCGTACTCAGGTTATAATCAAATAAAAATGGATCCTTTAGATGAAGAAAAAACTTCATTTATTACGGACAAAGGGACTTATTGTTACAAAGTCTTGCCTTTTGGCTTGAAAAATGCTGGAGCCACATATCAGAGTTGGTCACCAAGATGTTCTCAAAACACCTGGGAAATACCATGGAGGTATATATTGATGATATGTTAGTCAAATCTGCACGAGCGGAAGATCATTTTCAAAATCTTTCAAATACCTTTGAGATCCTCCGTAGCTATAATATGAAATTAAACCCAGAAAAATGTGCTTTCGGCGTGGCTTCAGGTAAGTTCTTAGGCTTTCTTGTATCTAATAGAGGTATTGAAGTAAACCATGCAAAAATTAAATTTATTGAATAAATTCCTGATATACTCACGAGCAAAAAAGAAGTACAAAGATTGACAAGTAGGATAGCAGCTTTGGGAAGATTTATTTCTAAATCTTCGGAGAAAACTTTCAAATTCTTTTCAGTGCTAAAAAAGCAAAATCAGTTCGAATGGACTGAAGAGTGCCAACAAGCCCTCAAAAATTTGAAGACGTACTTATCGAATCCACCGTTGTTGGCTAAACCAAAAGATGGTGAGAGACTGTTCGTGCACCTCGCGGTTTCGGAAATGGCTGTAAGTGCGGTTTTGATACGAGAAGACAAAGGTAAACAATCTCTAATTTATTATGTTAGAAAATCTTTGTTAGATTCTGAGACTAGATATCCTCATCTAGAAAACTTGCTTTAACATTAGTTATGGCATCTCGAAAGTTGAGACTTTTCTTTCAATGTCACCCCATTTCCGTAATAACTGCATATCCTTTAAGGAATATTTTGGATAAACAAGAATTGTCGGGTAGATTAGCCAAGTGGAAAATATAACTCAGTGAATATGATATCATGTACCAACCTAGAACTGTAATAAAATCACAAGTTTTAGTAGATTTTAGCATGAAAATAGTTCCTGAAGTAGAAAAGTAATTACAAATATTCACCGAATCTAATCCAGGTACGTGGACTTTATTTACTGATGGCTCCTCAAATGTTGAAGGATCAGTTTTGGGTATTGTCCTAATTTCCCTTCGAGGGAAAGTATAAGACAAGAAATTAAATATTACCCTATTTCTAACAATAAACGGAGTACGAAGCTGTAATTGCTGGTTTAGAACTGGCACGTGAACTCTCTATAGAGTAGATCGTGATTAAAAGTGACTCTCAGCTGGTAGTTAATCAGATGCAGGGACTTACATAGCTAGGGAGGCACGGGAAAAGACACGAGAATTGATCAGAAAATTCCAATCATGGAAGATCGTGCAAATACCCAGGGAAGAAAATGCAGAACGGATGCATTAGATAACCTTGCACCAGTTGCGGAAATAACTAATGCAGAAAATACTATTGTAATACACTTATTTTATTCAGAACTGGACCAAGATAAAATGAGGTAAGCTTTAATAATTTAACACAGGATTGGAGAAACGAGATTGTTAATTTTTTGCAGTACGGGCCCGTACCTGAAGGCAAAAAAGAATCTTAGTCGCTTCGATGAAAAGCTTCCTGTTACTGTTTAATTCTAGGGAATCTATATCGAAAAATATTCGGTGCTCCTTTAGCAAGATGCCTTGGACCTGCTCAAACAGAATATGTGATGAAATAAGTGCATGAGGGGCATTGTAGAAATCACGCATGAGGAAGATCTTTAGTTAAAACCCTAATTATGGCCCACAGTTTATAGGCTCGAAGGTCACAGAGTTTTTTCAAAGTTGGAAAATCAAACGAATAACCTATTCATCTTATCATCCCATGGAAAATGGACAATCAGAGTCGACAAACAAAATTATCATTAAAAATCTGAAGAAAATATTAGAAGAATCGAAAGGTAATTGGCTTGAGGTATTACCAGGAGTATTATGGGCTTATCGAACAACAACAAAGATAGGCACGAGAGAAACGCCATTTTCACTTGTTTATGGCTCAGAAGACTTAATCCAATAGAAATAGGAGATCCAAGTACAAGGTTCACACAAGCAACAGAAGAATCAAACGATGAAGAATTAAGAACGAACTTGGATTTATTCGAGCAAAGAAGAGAAGCAACTTTAATAAGGATGGCAGCACAAAAACAAATCATTGGAAGATATTACAACAGGAAGGCACATCTCAGATACTTCAAGATTGGGGACTTCGTTCTCAAAACATTTTCCAATCAACAAAAACAGCTGGAGCAGAAAAGTTGAACCCAAATTGGAAAGGTCCTTATAAAGTTCGAGGTGTCGCTGGAAAAGGTGCCCTATGAGTTGGAAAACATGCACGATAAGGTGTTACCTTCGAATTGAAATGTTGTTCATCTGAAGAAATATTATTTCTGAACAGAAGAAATACCCCGGTCAGGTATCACGTAATTACGATTTTGTTTTATTCAGTTAAAATTATACTAACAATTTTAGATGATAGGCAAAAAGCTAGCCCTCACCAAATGATGATATTAGACCTGAAAGATACGCGGGATACAAAATTATTCTCGGTCTAGGGTTACAACCTTTCTGATGGAAATAAAAAGGGTTAAGCACTCGTCACCTAAAAAATATACCTTCCAGTCCCGTATGTATTTTTCCTTTCAGGAAATGGACCACATGGATGGAATAATCAAGTGCTCGAGATTTCATATTTCAAAGTTGTAACACTTGGGGGACTATGGAAGGCAAAGGAGACTAACAAAGACTAAAAGAATCGGAATTCGAGTCAAGTCTGGGTTAACCCAAAAAATCAAAAGTCAAGAGCAAATCAAGAGCCAAAAACACCAGCCTGATTCAAAAATCTTTGTAATAAACTTCGATGAAGTATACATTCACAGATGTAATGTACAAAATTATATGAGTATTTAGGTTAAAGGCAATATGAAGTCATGGGTTGCAAAATATACCCCAGTGAAATCTATTATAAAGAAAACAATTATGAAAGTTTTGTAAATGTCACTTAAATACATGTAAAGTGTTGTACAGTTTGAAAGTTCACAATACAAAACTTCCTCAAAGCTTATTCAAGAAATTTCTTTGAAATATGTGTGTTCCTACTTCTTTCATATGTTTACACCAATATGAAGTTGAGACGTGTTCTTCATTAAGTGTCATTTATAAAAGGGCCCTCTTTTATAAAAATTCGTGCTTTTTCAGAAAGTCACAAAATATTAAAGCATTTTTAAATGCAAAATAAAAGAGTAGAACAGAAACTCAAAATAAAATATTATAAGAGTAGAACGAAAACTCAAAATGAAATATCATATAAACTCGGTTAAAACTAAGTATAAACTTAGTTCAAACCAAAGTATTTAATGTTGAAACCCCAAAACAGACCAGGAGTAAAACTTGATATTAAACCCCAAAATGAACCAAGGGTAAAACTTCCCAACCATTCCACAAATAAAAAAACAAACTTCCCAAACATAATTTCACTATGGGGCAGTAATTCAGCAGCGGGAGAATTCAAGATGGCATCATCATCAGCAGCAGAAGGTTTGACTTGAGCAGAAGAGGTTTGAACATCAACTTCACCAGGAGTAAGTTCATCACCCTCGGGAATTCCTACCTTAGTTGAAGAAAAGTTTTGACTCTGCTGAGTTTTTTCAATGGTTTCCTTAGTTTTTGCAATTTCGGCAGTCAAGTCACAGCCTTCCTGGCTAGCCTCCATTAAAGTTTTGAGGCGCATGTTCAAAAAAGCCCAGCTTACATCAATAGTTGATTTATCCTCAAGGGCCTCATAATCCCTCTCTCATTGCTCAATTTCAGCCTTCAGCTCTTCTTTTTCAGTCAAAGCAGCATCGTAGGAAGTTTGTAAAGGGGCGAGTGATCTCTCTAAGAACTGGACCTTGTTGGTAGACGCATGGAGGTCTTCTTGAGCCTGAGTAAACGTTTGAACAAGCTCCCCGGCATAGACTTCCTTCTGATTAAGCAGTTCTTTCAAACTCCTAATTTCCTCAGTAGCTTTAGAAAGCTGCTCGACAAATGAAGACTCGAGCAGATCTTTATCCTTGCGCACTTGACTGGAAGAGGCTCTTTCAATCGCCAAATCTGCTGCCATAACTCTCACTTATTTCCTCAAGGTACACTTCTCTTTATCTAAAACTTATTTTTCTAGTTGAAGGCCTTCAAACTGTTCTTTCCAGTTATCCGCTTCAGTGCGCTAGTAATTCATTAATTGCTCTGTATGAACAATCCTCTTCATTAGCTCAGTGCCTATCAGGTTGATCTACAAAAGAAAGGGAAAAAGTGATTATCAAACAAAGATAAAAAAAAATCACAAAGAAAGTAAAAAAAAGAGCTAAGGCTTATACCTTCAAAGATAAATGGACAATGTCATTCATCCATGTCAAAGAGATGTGGCTCTCCAATTTAGACTTCTCAACTGGGCCAATCAACGGTTTCAGCCATTCATCAGCTTGTCCAGACTTTTTCAAAAGATTACCGTCCTCGGGGACTTCAATGATAACTTTTTTCATCCTACTGCTACTGGAAGAACCAACTTCAACATAAGAAGTGGTAGCAGTAGGGGCAGTTGAGGGAGTAAAAATATCCACGGGTGGAGCAGTGGTGGCGTCAATAGGTACGGGAAGCTGGGAACCAACAGGAGCAGATACGTGAAAGGAGGCAAGAGGTGTTTCATTAGAAACTAAGCCAAGGTATTCATTATCAAACCCACGGGAAAATAACTGTTCTGTAGAATCACGGGGTGCAGCATCTATCTCTTCATTAGAGCTCACCAAAGTGATACTTTCAGGCTCATTCACGGGGACTGAACTTGGAGGAGGAGTGGCTTCATCACCCGAGATAGCACGTCTCCTAGGCCGAGGCTTGCGCACTAACGAGCTTTCCTCTCGTTCCTCTTCACCCTCATAACAGTGAGTCTCTCTACTTTTCTCTTTGATGAGGAACTTAAAATCAACTCTTGAGCTATGGACAAAGAAAGTCTTGATGAGGCAATAGACGCGGCACACACACCTCGAATGGGAAACCCTAACAAAAGAAGAAGTCAGTAATTTCCAAATAAATACGAAAAGAAGGTAGAAAGTTAAAGGGAAGAATAACATGAGTTTTAACTTTCCAACCAAATTTATGAGAAAGGTACTTCCAAGACCTTCCTTCCATAGAGCAACTGACAATAATTTTTCTACCCAAGCACAAAAGTTTCGTATTTCTTCAACAACTTCCATGGTTGCTAAAAAGAAAAAAGAGAAAACAGTCACGAGATCATAAGTTCTTCTTTCTTCATCAAAAAAGAAGAAAAAGAAGAGAATCTAAAAAAAACTTACGTGCAAAGTTCCATTTTTCTGGAAAGGCATATTCTCTTCACCCACTAAATCACTTGTGGGAACAACAACAAAACGGGCATACCAGCTACGGTCTTTGTCATTTTCAGGGCTAACCAAAACCCTTTTACTCCTGGCCACGAGAGTAAAAACCCCTGAATGAAATAATTTAGGGGAATAAAGATGAATAAAGTGTTGAAAGGTGAAGGGTAAAGAGGCCAAATTAGACAGGTATCTTAAACAAGCAACAACTCTCCATACGATAGGACCAATCTGTCCTAAACAAACGTTAAAGAAACGACAAAATTTTATGATGACTGGGTCGATGGTTGGTCTGAAACCTAGTGTAAATGGATATGTGTAAACAAAAGAGCAACCAACTTTGTACGAAGTGATCCTTTAATTTGGACTAGGAACTAAAATTGGAAAATCAAATTTTCACTGGCATTCTCTTTGCATAAGTGAAATCAAACCCTCGGTAATCTGGAAGGATAGACATCGACACGATCATGGGAAGTCATAGAAGTAACTTGGTTCCTAATTGATTCACTATCAGAAGAGAAAGAAATTTCGGCAGGAATAATTTCATCGACAGTTGGTTCTCAAAGAGGTTCACTTGGATCCCTATTTCTGGCAGAAGATCCATGGGTTGAAGAAGCCCTAGTTCTAGAAGAAGAAGGGGTAGCAAAATTGGGCTGAGAGGTAGAACCACGAACAGATACTGATCCTAAGATACGTAGTCTACCACCTCTTCTACTCCTAATAGGAGCATTTGAAGAGGGAAGTTCATCTACAATTACTACTCTACGAGGATCAGGGTTTGGTGAAGACATGGTTGTACTGGAAAATAATATCTGCTGATGAATAAGAATAATTATGGAAGAAGAATACTGTAGATTGAAGGTTTTCGTGAAAGCAAAGGCACAAGATGTATTTATAAGAAGAAGCAACGATCATGTAGAGCGAGTCATGATGGAAACATCATAATGAAATAGTCACTTCGTGATTGACGCAGCCGTAAGAAAGCCCTAAAAACTGTTGAAGATTTGCAGACCCAATAGATGAATGCCACGTAGCACATGCATTAAATGGAAGTGACATATGACGTGTTGGTTCTGAAGAAGACACAATGGTACATGGGAAACAACGGCAAAAATTCCCGCCATAAATGTGTTCCACTTCCCAAATATTCAATTGCTGAATATGTGACAAGTGAGAGGACTATCTGTATTGGTAAAAATAAATATTACACGTGAAATTATATGTGGCTGGCATGGTAAGGCACGTGGATCACTAAGAAAGTGATAACTGGAGTATTGTATTCAAAGATGCACGAGTTACAACAGGTACGAGTAAATCACCCACGAGACGAAAGGGAACGGTCGCTCGAGCCTAAATTACTAATTGAAGAGAACGGGCAGGATGAATCAAGACAGAAAAGAGTCATGAACCTCTAATTAATGCGGAAGAAGAATCAAAATCGTTATAGAATCTTCGTGAACAGTTACGATTGCTAATTATAACGCTTCATTAATATCATTAATGATTCGGTCATAAAAGGGAAGAAACGTTATATTTGTAGATACCTATATAAGGGAAGAGAATTTTACTTGTAAAGGCACGTTCTGATTATTATTGGAAGACAATTATTTTACTTTGCTTACAATCGATTACTTTTGCATTCCTTATATTTATTTATTTCCATATAATTGAGAGAATACGGAATTTCTTAGTTATCAGTAACCCGATTTCTTCTAAAAATAGGCTTTGACTGAAAATCTTATTTTTTGATTAAACATACGCGTGCTCGGTTTCTCCCCGTATACAGATACAACACTAACACTAGTTCTATGACCAAATGTGAATAGAAGCGCATACTATTACAAGGAAGGAAAAAGAAAACGAAAGACCGAAAAGGAAATTAATATTAGAGTTTTCATGGAACTAATTACATGTGATAAAGTTTCAAGATGGCTGCAATGATTTTTAAATAAACCCAAAAAGAAAATTTTGTGGGAAATAACCAATTAAATGCAAGAATATTTGAGATCCACGTGTCATAGAAGTGCTGTTATTTCAACAATCTCTGCCGACTAAATTATCGTACAAGCCTTTGACATTAAACACCACTTAAATGTCAAAAGCTTGTACGACTAAATAATGGTCTTTGTTTCTTGTTTTCTCCTTCAATTTACAACCTACCAATAGCTACAATTCCTTTTATTTTAAATCATTTCTTGGTCATCAAACTTTTATTGGCCAATAGGGTAATTTTGTTTTTTTCATCTTTGTTTAAATTCTTCTTGTGTTGGCTCATACAAGTAAGAAAATAAAAATTCGATTTTTTCAAAGTCCGATGGGCTAAACTCCCTGCGAATACTACTTTACATTTATTGGTTTAATATAAATAAATATGTGATGCCACTAATTTTTGCCCCTCGGATTACGTCATATATGGGAGGGCAAATGGTAGCTCAGTGCCAAAGTATCATGCATTCACACATGGTTTGGGAAAAGGATCGCACCTCCAAAATATGCGTAGGCAACCTACTCTAATATAAGCATTAGTGTCTGCTTTCATTATCCAAATAATATTAATATTTCAATAATTATTCGATTGTGTTCCACTAATACTATATTTCTCCAATTAGTACTAATTGATTATTTATTTGGATTTTGGAAAATAATAAACCGACGTGGAAGCAGTGATTCTGAAGCAAACTCATGTGCCAAGTCTAACTATTGCAACCCATTCTTTTCTTCATCGCTTTGTGTTATCTTTAGTTGTTTTTCAATTAATCAGTTCGAATTTGATATAAGAAAAATAAGTTTACGTTTTATAAATCATATTATATTACAAGTGAAAAATTCAAAGTTGAAAGGCGAAAATAACCCTATAAAGCTGAAGTACTATAATACCCTTAATTAAATAAATTATTCCTTAACTCTTATGTACAAAAACGTAAGAAAAAATAGTCGACAATAAATATTCGTAACAATTACCATAATATTAGACATAGATAAGTTCAATTACCTAAGAATTAACAAACAGTTGGACACAAATATGTTTAAATAACCTAAGCATTAGAGCGAATAAAGAGACAGACAATTGTGTCACTGTATCAATATATATTAGTAGAGAAAATTAACGCCTTAAGATCATCGAGCAATGCACCTGCAACTCTATATCATAGCCAGTGAGCTACCTGTTTATGAGCATTATTGTGTCTCTCTGCTTGATATCTAAGGAATTCTCTATCGAGAATTTTGTGTATCTTTTAATTTATTTGTACCAATGGAAGTAGTATATAATTCAGAATTTCAGATTGTAATAATTTTTAACGATAAATTCGTTGGAAGTGCTCATGAGATTAGCATTGTACATGCAAAATATTATTTTTGTGGGACAAGCACATGCATCCAAAACCTATTGCTCAATATAGGTATGCAAGTTGGTTTCTTTTTATATCTTTACATTGAACTCTACTAACCGGTCATGAAAAGAAAGCAATAGCGTGCTAAGTATAAGTGGGAATTGACCCCTTTATTCCTCTTTCCAACTAACTCAACCTTCAATCAAGTACACATTCAATCTTTTTTGAGTGGGTGCCAACGGTTAATTTTATACCAATTTTAGAAAATATGTACATAAAATATTTAATTTTACGAAGAGATCATAAGTTCACGCGTTCCATATTTTTGCCTATAAATCCGACCGGAAGGAAGTGCATCTGTCATGTCAAACAAATTCAGACCTTGTGCTATCAAAGCTCCAAATATCAAAGTTGAATTACCCTAATCACCATAAAAAGTGAAATGTTCATTTTACCCTTCATCTAAAAGATTACTCCTATCAACGTTATATTGGATTTTAAAGTTTGCTCTAAAATTGTCATGAACTGATTATAGTTTTTGGTTATTTGCGTCCTTTATCTAGTTAGCTAAATAGGATCACATTAATCAATTTCAAAAACTTGCATTTTTCTATTTGATTTTTATTTTATAACATAAACGTAGTGTTTAATAGAGTAATATTTATGTACTTTTAAAATTTTATGTACTCATTGATAGGGGTACATGCGCAAAATGCATTCACAGAGACTAGTTTTTCTAATTATATGTTCAAGTGAGGACAGTATAAATATGTTGCAGCATCCTCTGTCAATGATGGATAAAAAAAAGTTCCCAAGTTAATTTCTACATAGGAAAATAGGCCAAATTTTGTTTCAATACAGTTCGAAATTGAGCAACTTTGTCCTCTAAGAAAATATTTGGTCTAATTTTACCTCGTATTAAAAAAAAGTCTCATTATTACTGCTTATCACTTTGAATCAAAATAAAAGCTGAGGAATAAATATGAGCCCTTTTGTCGAGAATTCGGACACATAAGTGTACTGATGAAAAAAAGATGCCATATATACGAACTGACAAAGCATGAAACGTGGAATAATGGTAAAGTGACAATTGGCTTATTCAATTAGTGAAATTAAAAATGCAAGGGAGATACATATCAAACACCCACGAGATTGTAAAGAATAGATGATCGAACCTAAACAACTGTCAAAGAAAAGGCGAGAGGAAAATGAATCAAGGCCAAAAAGGAGGAAAGATTCATGAATCAGCAATAAATAAGGAAAATGAATCAAAATCGTTATAAGGCATTTATAGCTACGAATGTGTCAGTTATGGTTATCACCAACGAGCAATTAATAGCATTAATGTTCATAATGAATTCGTCATAAATAGGGAAAAACATTATGATTAGATACTCCTATATAAGGATGGAGAATCTCGCTTGTAAAGACAAGCTCCAAACATTTCTGAAATATACTTATAATTGTATGCTTTGCCAAAGCCTTCTACTTAATTTGAGGGATTGATTGTCATTTCATTCCTTATTTATTTTTGCTAATTCATATTATTTTTTTTTATTTCTTTCTTTTCAAACGGATTGTTGAGGAAGTAACGTATTATTTGGTTATCAGTAACCCGATTTCTTCTAAATATAAGCTTTAACTGAAAATCCTATTTTTGATTAAACAATAAGTCCACCCACTTCATGCTGAAGACCCCGTAAGATAAAAAAGAATACAAGCCGATTTTCTAACGATAAAAGTATAAATGAACCTGTAGACAATAAATTTGCGTCGAGAAAATACAATTAGGACCGAAAAATATTGCAACAATCGTAATATTTTATTTCAAATATTTGAGTGTTACAATCTCTATAAATCCTCTGATTCTACTTTTCTAGTATAAATTCAAGGGCCTTTGAGCTTGATCTTGAATTTGAATTTTGATTTATCTATCGCGAACACTTTGATTGTTGCCACGAATTGTATCACAAACAACTAGCCTTGATCTTGAACGTCTTGTATTTGATTTGACTTCGTTCTTGATCTTGAATACTTGAATTGTTCTTCGTTCTTGAGCTTGAACTTGATTTCTTGAACTGAACTTGATTGTTTGAAGATTGAAACTTGTAGAGAAATTTGTGGCGTTTGATCCACGAGCTCTCTCTTGCTTCTTGTTATAACTTTTGTTCCCCTTTTTTTGAGTTATGAAGACCCCTATTTATAATTGTGGAAGGGAAGAGTTATGATAAGAATAAACTTTTTCCGACCAATCAAATTGAAGTGTGCCATGGCCGTATTTGATTGGCCAGAACATGTCACCTGCACACGTGACGCGATTTCATTGGCCTTTTAATGTGACTTGGCATGCCTTGCCATTTTGACACGCGGCATGGTCTTATGTACTCTTTCATTTGACTTGGCATGCCATGTCATTTGACACGTGGCACTGGGCCTTTAGGAAGATGGCATATTGGGCCTAATAAAGTATGTAGCCCAACTAAATGGACTAGCCCAATGAATTAAGACTTACTTATTTAATTCATATATATTGGGCTTATAATTAATTCAATTATATTAGCCCGTAGTATTTATTTGGACCAATATATCTTGAATTTAATATATAGTCCAAAATATTTTACGGATTTAATTCTAATAAAATTTATATGCCTACAATTGCCCTCTACTTCAAGACTTGTCGGATATGCATTTTTTTTCATAAAGACAAGGCTCGAAGTATTATAACCCTCCAAAGTTTGATCTCTTTTTTTTTTGTACAATAAAGGGCAACGTCCACCACCCCTATATTAGCCTCCAATAAAAAAAACATAGAAATTCATTGCATGGATGATATTTTTCACTCTAATCTGCCTAACTGAAGATAAATTTGTAATCATTTGCATGCCTTCAGTGGAGTTTGGTAGAGCACAATACTAGGAGTTCCCACGTAAGCCGTAGCATTTGACAGTTATCTCCTATTATCAATCTTTATTGTATAAGGATCCATGGGTAAGTATACATCTCATTGTAACAAAGTATGTTCCAATGGGAATAATCCTTTAGAAAGTTTTATCCTGTTGACGAATAAAATTCCTACTCGTACCACGTGATGTTTTCGGACCTCGTAAGGCTTGACAAATTCATATTGAATTTTTTATCATTGTGCACTCACGAGAAGATTAATCTCGGCTTAATTCCATTAGATTCCGCTTAGGACACAAACACTTACCCACCCTATCTAATCACTAACTTAATCCAACTTTCAGTTGCATCAAACAAAATCCTTTTCGTCGCCCTCGTTACTAGTCAACCCTTCAGCAGACGTCCATTTATGTTCCCTTTTCATGTTGGGAAAGGATTGTTGATGCCGACTTACACCTGATCCCACATCGCCTAACAACCTTTTAATGTCATGTTTCATTAGCTATATAAACTCTGCATTCTCATGGTAACTGATTATACGCAGCAGCATCCTCAAAGTCAATTTTACTTCGACGTTCAGAAGCTGCGCAAAGGTACATTAATTTCTCTTCTATAGTTCTTCGATGTCTTCTTTAGTTTTCCTTTGTTTTTTTCTTAGGCCGAACGAGAAGGATGTGTTCTTGTTTAACGAGATGATTCATGTAAGAAGAAGACAATCTTAGAGTGTGAGGAGATGAGTACGCATCCCTACCCGAATATCGGAGAGATTACTCCCAATGTGGTTTGACTACCAGAGAGATTACTGAGATTACTCTCAATATGGCCTAACTACCGGAGAGATTACTCTCGATGTGGCTCGACTACCGGAGAGATGACTCTCAATGTGGCCCAACTACCGGAGAAATTACTCTCAGTGTGTTCCGACTACCGGAGAGATTACTTTCGATATGGCCTGACTATCGGAGACCATTACTCTCAGTGTGGCCCGACTATCGGAGACCATTTAATCCATTTAGACATTTGTGCCCATTCTAATATTCTTGATTTGGATTTTGATGACCTTTTTTTTTTTTTTTTTTGCAGCCCGAAAATACGGTAAATTTTAGAGACTATACTCACCTTCCTCCAAACTCAGGTATCTCATAATCGAGACCAAAGATGGCATAGAACAAACTAAGTTTTTGGTTCACACCCAACAAGTTGGCCGGTATGCAGCCTTATGGCCTTCTTTAAGGAACCCCCTTTATATAGAAAACTGGACCTTGGAGCACAAGTCAACTTCTAATCCATTGTCCAAGATGTGGTCTCTCCAAGCACCAATCCATCGCCACTTGAACATTGCTAGCACCTTTCCGACCTTAGGACGTCGCATAATTAAAGGCGAAGTACGTCGGGGAAACACAACAACAATCGAGGGTGAGTATCGTCATATTCCAGGATATTGGGAATGGGCTGAAGACGTATATGGTGGAAGCCAACATACCCTGAGTACAACAAAGATTTATGATGCTGTCTATGCCTCACTCTTCATTTATGATCGAAACTCGAACATTTTACAAGCATTTTGTGAGGATTGGTACCCCAAGACGAACACGCTTCTTACATCAGCTGAAGAACTATCTATCTCTATTTGAGACTTACATATCCTTGGAGGTCTGCCCATTGTGGGTTCTCCGTATGAAGAAGTGGTACCTGAGACAAGAGAACTTATTGGTTTGGACGAAAAACAGATAAGATTTATCCCTCGATCTTGCGAGTATTTATTTGCCGCCTTTCATCATCTTAAGGAAGGTAGGGGTGCTAACAAAAAAGTCTCATTCAGTAAGTGGACAAATGTTTGGTATAACAAAACTTTTATATATAAACCTGCCCCACTGCGAAAGGAAAAGAAATCCGCGTGCCTAAAGTCGACACATAATCCTATTGGAGTTATTCCCAAGACAATGAAGATCAAAATTGGAAACGGCCTAACCCAGTAGAGATCGTAGAGGGACCAAGTGTTGATAGTCCCTCAAGAACACATACAGCTTGTAACAAGGAGGTAAAAATACAATCACCTTTCCCTTTCTTTTTATTTTTTTAATTGACCAAATAGAAAATATTCACTCTCTTTGCATTTTCCTTATGCAGTTAAATGCCATTGGGCATCCGGTGGTATCCCCACATGATAAGCCGCAAGTGAGTAATGAATCTATTGGAGGGCCTACATCTAAAGTGAAGTCGTCTTCAAAGGTATCATCTCGTCCTCATGACGAAGCCCTAAAAAGACAAACTCCAAATGAGATAACTCGCGTTCCACCAATGACAAATACAGCGGTATCTATTTTTGAAGGAAAGAGCATTGTCTTTAATCGCAAAAAGGAATTCATCTTGGGACTTTGGGAGGACATTTGTAATAGACTCTCCAAAACTCGTGCAGAATCGCTTTCATCTTATAGGGAGCAAATTATTGAGATTTTCGAGGATATGAAGAAGACGAATATTTTCGATCTTTCTCCATAAGAGAGTTTACTGGATTCTCTTTTTGAGCTTGCCGCGTCATATGACCAAGAGCGATCCAATATGACTGATAAGACGAGTGAAGATGAGAAGCTAAAGCTAAAGAGCGTCTCGAGTCGTTCAAACTTGAAGCAAGTGAGAAAGTCAATAAAGTTTCCTCTAGTGAAAAGAAACTGAAGAGAGTTGTGAAGAAGTTGCAGACATTACAACAACAGAAGGAAAACCTCGAAGGTGTTATAGAGGCACTTGAAAGGAGGTTGGAAAGATTCAGAAAAAAATTTTAGTTGCCGAGACTGAGGTCTCTTCATATGACAATGTAAATTTGCTGATTGATGAAGATTCGGCCAATTTGGAGGAGAAGAAGAAAAACCTGGAGACTAGCTGTCAAGAATTGATCAACTACAAGTTTTGTTTAGATTAAGTTATTAGCATTATCTTCCCTTTTATCTTTATGTTAGATTGACCTAGTGGATATTTATTTCATCTTAAATAAGATTGCTTCTCTTTTGCTTTACATTGCCCGAAAATTATCTTGATCGCATAATTTTCAGCTTTATGCACTCGTAACGAAAGATTCATATCTTGTCATAGGAGAGTCCAAATAACGAACCGCTTAATTTCTCAAAAATTAGACTTCAATATCTAAAACATATCCAAAACTTAGAATCAAACACCTTCAGAATCGACCAGATAATATTTTGAAACTAATTTTAGATTTCACATGTCAAAAATTTTAGATTTGTGCAGTCTCTCTAAAAAAAATCATATCTTAGCGTAGAAAAGTAAAAATCACGAACTGTCTGATTTTTTTAAACCTTAACTTGCACATATATGACATATCCAAAATGCAAAATCTAATTACTTAAGGGTAGAATCAGATATTGGTTCGAAATCAATATTAAATTCTGACGCGGCGACGATTTCAGATTCGCGTAACTTTACCAAAACTTTTGTATGTTGATGTAGGAATGCCGAAATCATGAACCATCTGATCTATTGGAAACTTAACTTTTAAATATATAACATATCCAAAATACAAGATGTTATGCCTTAAGTATAGCTTCAGATAATATTTTGAAGTTAATACTAAATTCTGCCACGGTGACGGTTTAAGATTTGCACGACTTCACCAAAACTTTTGTATCTTGTTATAGGAACGTCAAAATTACAAAACGTTTGATCTATTGGAACTTAACTTCCAAATATATAACATATCCTAAATTAAAGGTTTAATGCCTTAAGTATAGTTTCAGATAATATTTTTAAGTCAACACTAAATCCTGCCACGGTGACAGTTTCATATTTGCACGACTTCACCAAACTTTTGTATCTTGCTGTAGGAATGTCGAAATAACGAACCGTTTGTTCTATTGGAAACTTAACTTCCAAATATATAACATATATAGAATTCAAGATTTAATGCCTTAAGGGCAGTTTCATATAATATTTCAAAATCAACTTTGGTGTCTGATATGACGATAGTTCCAAATTAGCATGACTTCACCAAAATACTCGTATCTTGGTGTGGAAGCCTTGGGATTGTAAGAACTTTTAATTGTTAAAACTGAAATTCAATAGCTTCATTCTCACCAAATATCTTGGGTCCAAGTCTTACTAAATTTTAAAATATCATGAAGGCATACCAAAATAACTTGAAGGTTTGGCAAACGTGAAGGCATGATGGATACCCGGACTTCAATGCAAATGCTTGGCAACCTCCTAAAAGATATTAATCATTTCATTGAAGACACCAATTTACCATAGCGGCTTGACCCCTTTAATAAAATGGGATCCAAAGTTTAACAGAAGAATGGTATCCCAGCTCGATTTTCAAATACTGATTGAATGAACTACATTCCATCGTACTTCATTCGAACAACGATTGGGGGATTATGTATCTTTTGAACTTATACGACTGAACTCAGAATGAAACTCTAAGCTGCCAAAGTACCTCGGTGAAGAGGATCAAGTCATACCGTAGTTCATAATGGATAGAATTTTTTTGTATTTTTTATGTCCTAACTTTTGCCTAGGCCGCCTCTTTCGATGTTTTCAACCTAGCAGACTTTTTTTTTTCGGGGACGTACGCAGTTTAGACTCATGCGAGCCAGGAGTATAGGAACATGCAGTTTAGGCTCATGCGTCAAGGAGCGTGGCAACTTCAAGGATAATACTTCTTCAAAAACTTGCCATTGATGGGGCCGGTTCTCATGCCATCTGCATCAACCATCTTGTAAGCCCCACTTGAATAAGCTTCTTGCACGACATATGGCCCATCCCATTTTGAAGTGAACTTCCTTACAGGTTTATGAGAAGTTATAATGGGTATTCTTATGGCAAGGACATGATCTCCTACTTGAAAGGATCTCGGACGAACTCTTTTTATTGAAGGCGCGAGACAATCGAGCTTGATAGCATTCAAGACTTTGTTGAGATTCCAACCTCTTCTCATCAAGATCCTCTAACTCTGCTAATCGAAGTCGAGCATTTTCTTCATCAGTGATCCCTTCTTGAATAGTCAGCCGTAATGAAGGTATTTGGCGCTCAAGTGGCAAGACGACTTGAATTCCATAAACGAGTGAATACGGAGTTGCTTGTGTTAGCGTGCTGTGAGTCGTCCTATATGCCATAGATATTCTTCCATATGGTCATTCCAATCTCATTTGGATTTGGATACGACTTTTATCAGCAGGTTGCATAGAGTTTTGTTGAATGCCTCAGCTAGACCATTGGCGGCAGCATTGTACATTGAAGAGTTACGTTGCTTGAAGACAAAGAGATCACAAATCTTGTTCATCAACCTATTATCGAATGACTTTCCATTATCCGTTATTATGTAACGAGGAATGCCAAAAGCGATAGATTATGCTTACTCGGATAAAACTCGCAACATTTTCCTTCTTTACCGCCTTAAGGGCAACAACTTCAGCCCATTTTGAGAAGTAGTCAGTTGCAGCCAAGATGTATAAGTGCCCACCAGAAGACTTTGGCAGTGGTCCCACAACATCCAATCCCCAAGCGTCAAACGGACAGGATGCAACAGTCGGGTGCAACACTTTAGGAGGTTGATGAATAATCACATGGAATTTACAAGTCTTGCATCTTCGAGCGTAGTCCAAGCAATCTTTTACCATCGTTGTCCAATAATATCCCATCCTTTTTATATAGAAGTGGAGCTTTGGTCCAGACTGGTGCGACCCACATACCCCAGAATGTGCCTCTTGCAAAGCTTGGAGTGCTTCTTCTTCCCCTAAGCATCACTAGAATACTCCCTCAAATGACCTTCTGTATAGAGTATCTTTGTAGTAAAGGAAGCGAGGTGCACAACGACGAATTTCAGTCCTTCTCAGATTTTCTGGAAGTATCCCATAGCATAAGTAGTCAATAATGGGTTGTCTCCATTCTTCTTTCTCAACTTCAGAAACAGCGACGAGATGCTTGAGTTCCTTTTCTTCACATTCAGCCTCATTCGATGGCGGTACTACCCATTTTTGGCAGACAGTAACTTGCACTTGATCAGGCAGGGTTAATGATGAAGCTAGGGCAGCTAAAGTGTCAACCTTCTTATTTTATTTCCTTAGCACATGCTGAATAGTCACATCACCGAGCCACCCAATTAAATTTTTAGCGTAATCATGATAAGGGCGTAGTTCAGGCTTCTTAACCTCGTTGCTACCTAAAAGCTGATTTACCACTAACTGGGAGTCACCAAAGACTTGCAATTGAAATTGCATATCAACGGCCATTTCGAGCCCAAGTATTAATGCTTGATACTCAGCAACATTGTTGGAGCAGAGTTGTGTCAAGGTGAAGGAGTATGGAAATACTTCACCTTGGGAAGTGATAAATACTACGACAGCACCGGCTCTTCCACGATGCGCAACACCATCAAAGTACATCTTCCATGGAGGTTGAACTTCAACGACCATTGCGTCCTCATCAGGTAGTTCATCAGTTAGCTCCCAGTCATCTGGTATCGGATTATATGCGAAGAAGTCTGCCAATACTTGTCCTTTTACAGCCTTTTGAGGGATGTACAAAATCTCGAATTGTTGAAATTGGAGATACCATCTCGCTAGTCGATCACTAAGAACAGACTTTGACATCACAAACTTGATGGGATTTGCTTTGGAAACAAGACGGACAACATGAGCTTGAAAGTAGTGCTTCAACTTTTGAATTGAGAAGACTAGCGCAAACACAGCTTTTCAATTGACGAATAATTCAGCTCATTTGGGGTCATCATCCTGATCAAGTAGTAAAGGGATTTTTCTTTCCCCTCACTAATTTCTTGGCCCAACAGTTCCCCAACAGACCTTTCTTGCGCCTCAATGTATAGTATCAATGGCTTTCCAGGAATAGGAGCTGCTAAAACTGGAGGCTTCATCAAGTAGGCTTTGATACTTTCGAAGGCATTGCTACAAGCTTGGTCCCATTGAAAGGAATTCCTTTCCTCATGAGGAGACTAAATGGTTGGCACCTTCCAGCTATGTTCGAGATAAATCTCCTAAGGTATGCTAGATTTCCTTGTATACTTTTCAATTCATGAATATCCCGAGGCTTGGGCATTTTTAAGATAGCATCCACTTTTGCTTGATCAATTTCGATCCCTCGATGTCGGACAATGAAACCAAAGAACTTTCCAGAAGTAACTCCAAAGGCACATTTCAATGGGTTCATCCTAAGTTGGTACCTCCAGAGCAATTCAAATACCATTCTCAAGTCTTTCAAGAGGTCGCCCTTATTTCTTGATTTTACCACCAAGTCTTCAACGTAGCATTCAACATTCTTGTGGAGAATATGGTCGAAAATACTCTGCATAGCCCTTTGGTAAGTAGCACCTGCGTTCTTCAAGCCAAAAAGCATCACCTTGTAGCAATAAATACCCTTGGGGGTGCGAAATGCAGTAAGCTCTTTATATTTTGGTGCCATGCGAATTTGGTTATAGCCCGATGAACCGTCCATGAAAGACGTTCCCTCATAACCAGTAGTAGTATCGATCATTAGCTCTGGAATAGGAAGCGGGAATTCATCTTTGGGACATGCATTGTTGAGATCCCTGAAGTCAATAAATACTCGAATCTGGCCATTCTTCTTCCTTACATGGACAATACTTGAAACCCATGTTAGGTATTTAACTTCTCGAATAAATCCAGCTTCAATGAGTTTGTTAACTTCGGTTTCAATCAGGGGAACCAAGTCCGGCCTAAAGCGCCTTTGAGCTTGTTTAACAGGACGAGCGCCACTCTTGACCGCAAGGTGATGAACTGCCACTTTAGGGTCCAAGCCAGGCATATCTTTGTAACTCCAAGCAAATACATCCCTAAACTCCTTGAGTAAATCAATATAAGTGCTTTCTTCATAAACTCCTAGTAAAGCACTTAGGTAGGTAGGTCTTGGTTCTTCATCAATGCCAAGGTTAACTTCTTTTAAAGCGTCAACTGTTACCTTCATCCCTTCTTCAAGTTCTGGGGGAGAATCTTTCGCATCTTCATCTTCTTGAGGGTCCCTATCATTGACGGATATGTGATAACATGGTGAAACATCCTCCAATTCTGCATTATCCTCCATGCAAGATGGAAAACTATTCTCGCCTTCTATAGTGACATGATACGAAGAACCCACACTTTCTTCGTCTTCATCACGTTCTTTAGTGTAGAGCACAGTGTATGGCTTCACCTTCAGTACTTCATCACAAGAAACCATGACTTCTGTTTGCCGCCTTATTCCAGAAGGAACCAAACTTTGGAAATCTTTAGAGATCCTCTGAATTTTGGGCAAAGCGGGTGTTCTTGTATTTCGATAATTTCTCTAGAACTTATTCCCCTTCTTTAATGGGCCTAATATCTCAAATATGGAAGTTCTCACAGTTTATTTTCCAAGTCTGTCAAAAACAGAAGGCCTGTTAGAAGCGGAAGATTCATTTTCCACAGTGATGTGATTGCTACTCGCCTTTCTGATGGAGATGCACACTGGTGACGGTTACTTGTATCCCAAACCTTCACGTGGTTGCCTCGTTGTAGCTTCTGATGGGAGCTTCCCTAACTTTGAAGGCTCATCGGGATTGTATCCAGATTTTGCAAATAACTTGTAAGCGTTAGGATCAAAATCTTCATCTGTTCGCTTTGTAGGGAGTGCCATATTCTGCAAACGATTTTGAGCTAAAAACCCTGCAAGCGGCTTTGAGGACAACTTTACTGCCTCAATTCGTTTTACCGGAAAATTTAACTCCTTTAGTGTGTTGGTTTGGATATTAGATGATTCAGCCTCGTCTTTCTTCCTTTTAGGGACGTATTGGAGCTTAGGACTTACTTTCTTGCCATGAGATGCAATATCCCCTCTATGAGATTTATTTTGGGTTGTACCTCATCAGTAACAGCTTTGTCTTTACCAATAGTTACCTCAACTCTTTTAGCTATGGGCTCGTCATTCTTGATTTTTATGCCATCATCAACTTTTAGCTCCTTCACAATGTGGTTCATCAAGTAGAACTTTGCATCAGCAAAGTGTGACTCTGCCTCGGTGAATGGCGCATTATCGGCAACTATCGTCTTCTCGACTCCACCCTCGTAGCATTTTAAACATTGATGGTAGGTAGACGAAACTGCCTTATTCTCATGTATCCAAGGCCTTCCAAACAAGACATTGTATGAAGTCTTCGCATCGATCACATGCATCCATGCACTTGATTGCATATCTTCAATTGTGATTCCCAACCTGATAGCGCCTATGGCTCTTTTCCCCCCTTGGTTGAATCCTTGGATCATCACACGACTTTCTGAGAGTTCGTTCATGGGAATACCAAGTTGTTTCACAGTGTGAATTGGAAAAATGTTCACTGAGGATACTCCATCAACTAAAATTTGGTTTACCCTTTCATCACGCATATAGCCAACCAGGTATAATGGGCGGTTATGAGGAGTGTCACCTAGCAGAAGATCGTCATTTATGAATGTGACTTTTTCCTCACAAGCAGTGACTTCTTGAGGAGTGGACTCGATGAGATTTTCCGAAGATGGTGCCAATGGTAGATCATCACTCTCTTCTTTTCCTTCATCAGTATGGCAATAAGAGGCATCAATACCCCCATGGAAAATCTTCGTGCGGAACCAACTTGGTACAAACTCCTCCAAGGTCACTGGATGTCGTGGCTTTTGAGGGTGGTGCACCTCCACTTTCGCTTTATTTAAGTGCTTAACTGGGTCCCATCTCCCTAATCTTCTTACTACCATTTTTCTTGTTGGTTGTTCTACTGATTCTTTTCGTGGGTTCTTTTTGTGGCGCCTACGACGAGTCACCAACGTCCAACCTTCATTGTCTTCAGGTTGATCGTCTTCAACTTTGTGGTTTTCCAGTAATTCTCATCTTTACTTTCTTTAAAACTGCATAATTCATCCGGACTGAATGAGCCAAAGTTGATAGAAACTTGGTTCGTGATTTCCTTCTCATCTTCAAGCACGATCTTCTTTTCGCGAGCCAAGTCCATAACTTTGTCCTTGAAGACAAAACACTTCTCTAGAGGATGGCTCACGAGTCGATTGCACTTGCAATAATTTGGGTCATTTGTTCTCCCAGCTTCATTTGTCCGCTTCATCTCCAGAAGCTCAATGAGATTTAACTCGGGGAGTTCTTCAAAAATAGCCGGCACATCAGAATCCAAAAATGGGTACTCTTTCTCTTGCATTTCTCTTAGAGTCAACTTTCCACTTGGATTGTCTTGAAACAGAGTGGATCTCGTACTCTGCTTCTTGCTCACTTTCATCGCGAACCTCGCAGGTGATGTGTTGACATTCATAGCTTCTTTATTTTCGGATCTTGGTACAAACTTGCTCCAGTTTCTGACTTCTTGCTTGTCATTCTCTTTGCAAGGTTCATAGATGGGTAGCCTTTCATTTCCAGCGGAGGCCATTTTCAACTCCATGTCATGGGCACGAGTTGCAATTTCTTCAAATGTACTAGGCTTGATACCTTGAAAGATGTAACGCAATACCCAATGCATACCTTGGATGCACATCTCTATGCCAGAAGCTTCACTAAGCCTGTCTTTACAGTTGAGGCTTGCATTCCTCCAACGATTGATAAAGTCGACAACTAGTTGACTCTTCCGTTGACAAGTATTTGTGAGTTCTATCATACTCACAGTACGTCTCGTGCTATAAAATCGATTGAGGAATTCTTGCTCTAATTGATCCCAGCTATCAACAGATCTAGCCTCGAGGTCCGTGCCAATCAAAAGCATTTCCTTTTAATGAGCAGACAAACTGCTTGACGAGGTAATCTCCATAAGTTCCAACATTGTTGCATGTCTCAACAAAGTGCGCCACATGTTGCTTTTGATTGCCTTTGCCATCAAACTGTTGAAATTTTGGAGGTTGATAGCTAGCAGGCATCTTCAACATATCAATCTTTGCAGTGTACGGCTTCACGTATGTAAGGGAAGACTTGGTAGCCACTTCGTACTTGTTTTTGATAGTTCCTTCGATGAACTCTTTCAGTTGATCGATTGGTATCATCCCTTCAGACGAGATAGGGATAGACTTATTGGATGCAACTTCTCTTGGGGGAGGATAAATCTCTTGAACTTTTGGGAGTTTGCCAGGTGCATGGGTGGATTCTTCTTCCATCAAGATTCCAACCCTGTATGTTAGCTTGTCAATTCTAGCATCTTGATTTTGCATGCATTTGTTCAAGCTAGCGATTGCTTCCGTCAGGTTTGCCAACTACTCCTCCATAGTTGAAGTGTTTGTCACCATGGGTTGCATGATTGTTGTGGATGATAGAGAGTAGCACAGATTTTCACACAGATTGATCCTTGATTGGCTCGCGCTCTGTGGTGTAAATTGGGAGGATCCATCACTTGAAGTGTCATCATCTTCCTTCACAAAAGAGTGCTTAGATCTGGAGAGGTCAAGCAGAGCAAGAGTCTTCTTGATATTTTCAACAACATCACTTCCTTCTTCCGGTGCGTTTGTGGAAGATCTTGCTCCTTTTGAGGATGAAGATCCGAAAACAGGGGTAGATGCGGACGACACTTGGGGTGCTTGTTATCCTAACGAGCTTGCTTTGCTCCTCTTAACTGGACCAAAGCTTCCAAAGGTAACTCCGAGTATGTTTTCCACACCAGCATAGAACCTGGAATTAGCAGCCTTGGCGGAAGATGAACTGGAGTTGATTTTCTTGGAAGCCATTTCGTTGGTCTTGAACTTTGGTGATTGAAAAGTTGAGATGAGAGGTAGAGATTGTCTCACTAGGCGTGCCAGAATTTGTACACAATAAATTTGCGTCGAGAAAATAAAATTAGGACCGAAAAATATTGCAACAATCATAGTATTTTATTTCAAATATTTGAGTGTTACAATCTCTATGAATCCTCTGATTCTACTTTTCTAGTATAAATTCAAGGGCCTTTGAACTTGATCTTGAATTTAAATTTTGATTTATCTGTCGCGAATACTTTGATTGTTGCCACGAATTGTATCACAAACAAGTAGCTTTGATCTTGAACGCCTTGTATTTGATTTGACTTCGTTCTTGATCTTGAATACTTGAATTGTTATTCATTCTTGAGCTTGAACTTGATTTCTGGAACTTGAACTTGATTTCTTGAATCTTGAAGCTTGTAGAGAAATTTGCGGCGTTTGATCCTGAGCTTTCTCTTGCTTCTTGTTATAACTTCTGGTCCCCTTTTTTGAGTTATGAAGACCCCTATTTATAGTTGTGGAAGGAAAGAGTTATGATAAGAATAAACTCTTTCTGACCAATCAAATTAAAGTGTGACATGACCGTATTTGATTGGCCAGAACATGTCACCTGCACACGTGGCACGATTTCATTGGCCTTTTAATATGACTTGGCATGCCTTGTCATTTTGACACGTGGCATGGTCCTATTGGCTCTTTCATTTGACTTGGCATGCCACG
Organism: Nicotiana paniculata; assembly: GCA_005239505.1. NCBI lineage: Eukaryota > Viridiplantae > Streptophyta > Magnoliopsida > Solanales > Solanaceae > Nicotiana > Nicotiana paniculata. The sequence goes on along the minus strand of ML312798.1, from coordinate 555 downwards.
TCATTTGACACGTGGCACTGGGTCTCTAGGAAGATGGCATATTGGGCCTAATAAAGTATGTAGCCCAACTAAATGGACTAGCCCAATGGATTAAGACTTATTTATTTAATCCATATATATTGGGCTTATAATTAATTCAATTATATTAGCCCGTAGTTTTTATTTGGACCAATATATCTTAAATTTAATATATAGTCCAAAATATTTTACGGATTTAATTCCAATAAAACTTATATGGCTACAGAACCAAAAGTTGAACAAACGACAAAATTAAATAAGGTAGTACATGGATAAATAAACCTTTTTCTATTGAATAAAAATGAAAAATAAAAAACTAAAAAAATAATTCCAACCAGTCTTGGTTATTTTATATATGAACCAAAATATCTTGCGTATGATCATGGTAAAAATTGCACGGGGCGCCCTATTTAGGCGCCCCTCTTTAACCTGTACCCGCTTTGTTTTTTGTTTGCACCGGTACCCATTTTTTCTTTAAAAGCCTTTCGAAAAGATAATTTTACCCTTTTACAAGCAGTCAAGCCTACTTTCTCTTCA
>MDKI01219635.1:0-64356 GCA_005239505.1 Nicotiana paniculata | reverse complement strand
AAGTTTTCAAATCCTTGTGTTTAAAAATCAGTAAAACATAAATGTCCTCCCTTATTGATCCTTATTGCAGCGCAACCCGCTCCCACATGTCCACCCTTATTGATCCTCCCTATATATATCACTCTTATTTCTCTTGTTGCGGCGTACAATCCGATCTCACTTGTCCACCCTTATTACTCCTTGTTTCGGCGTGCAACCCAGTCCCACCAGATAATTACAATCTCTTTATAAAAAAGGATTTTCACAATTTAAGTCACGCCTTTCACAATATTTATGTCTCAACAAATGTAAACAGAACAAGTTTCACTTTAAGTAATAGTAAGAGCAGAATATGAAATAATGATAATAAAACAATGAGTATTCCAGCCTTTATTTTATAAATAGTAAAACATGAATATTCTCTCCCTTATTGCTCCTTGTTGCGGCGTGCAACCCGATTCCAACCTGTCCACCCTTATTGCTCCTCCCTATATACATATATATCACCCTTATTTCTCTTGTTTCCGCGTGCAACCCGATCCCATCTGTTGTCACGACCCCAAATCCTAAGCCGGCCATGATGGCGCCTATCATGGAACTAGGCTAGCCAACTAATATAGACTATCGTAATATTTCATAATTTCCAAGACTAGCAGATTAAAATAGCAAAAAATGAGATAAATAATTTATACACTACCCCAAAACCTGGAGCCAACAGTCATGAGCATCTAAGACTATAAATACAATGTACAATAAGGTGACTTGCTACGACAAAAGTCTGAAGTACGAAAGACAAAAACTATGAACTGAGGAAAGAAAAGGAGGTGATCTGGGGACCTGAGCAGCTACCTCAATCCTCGAACAAACTCCAAGCACGTCCGAAAATCAACTAGTGAGATGGTCCGGTACCTGGATCTGCACACAGAGGTGCCGGGAGTAACGTGAGTACGCCAACTCAGTAAGTAATCAAAGTAACTAAAAACTTGAGTGTAGTGACGAGCATTTATAAATCATGATTTCATAAAACAGTAATTCAACTTTTATTAGAAGGCTCATATAAAGAAGGGAGATAAAAGCAGTAGAATTCACAATGTAACAGCCATCCAGGCACAATATCTCTCATAACAAGGTATCTCAGTCACTCCTGAATCCACTATCAGTATCTCATGCTCACACTAAACACTCGCACTCAACAAGTACCATGAATACAAACAACTGCTGCGACGGGCAGCCCGATCCAATATATATATATATATATACATACATATATGTATGTATATACATACATATATGTATGTATATACTGTTGCGGCGTGCAGCCCGATCCATATAATAGTCGACTGCGCCCACTGAGGATGTACAGACTCCGGAGGGGCTCCTACATCCCAAGCGCTATATTGCTACAACGTGCAGCCCGATCCAATATGTAATATATCATATATATATTGCTGCGACGTGCAGCCCGATCCATAACTATCCTCACATGCTCGGCTCTCGGCCTCACTTAGTCATCCCCACAAGCCCCTCGGGCAACTCATCTCAACTCACGGGACTCAGCCCCAAAATACCTCTCAGAGTCTCAAAATAGTGTGATAACAGTGAAAATAACAACAAGCAGAAAACATGACTGAGTTAACAATTGTTCTATCAGGATAGTGTGAGAATAGTGTTAAAGTACCTCTGAGGGTCTAAACAGGTCGGCACAAGGCCCCAAACATGGCTCACAGCCCATAAACAAGTATAAATTTCTAAAATACAGCATGTCGAAAGGTTTCAAATCGAATACGCGGCTTAAAGGTCGCTACGGGACGGACCAAGTCACAATCACTATCGTTGCACGCCCACACGCTCGTCACCTAGCATGTACGTCACCTCATTTACCAAAAAAATATAAAATATAGGAGTTTCATACCCTCAGGTTTAGAGTTACAATCGTTACTTACCTCAAAACAGCCCAAAAGCAACTCCGCGATGCTCTTGCCCCTCGAATTGGCTCCTAAATGCTCCAAAATATGCCAAACCCGAGCCCCGGGCCCACATCTCGGAATTCAATAAAAATCACAAAACTATAATCCCCATTCCCTCACGAGTCTACCCATACCAAATTTACCAAAATCCGACCTCAATTGCCCACTCAAATTATCAAAAGAAATTTCCAATTCTCCCTCCCATTTTCCCAAATTTCTACTTTAATTCCTCAAATTGCATGGTAAAAATCAAGACTAATTCATGAAATTACACCAAAAGTGATTGAAGAACACTTACTACAAGAATCCCATTGAAAATCTCGTCCAAATTCTCCTTCCCCCGAGCTCTCTAATGGAATATTGAGTAATGGCCAAACCCCCCGAAATTAGAACTTAAAAATTGTCTGCCCAGGTCTATTTCTTCACTGCGATTGCGGGAGTTCCCACGCGATCGCGAAGAACAAATCTGCTGCCCATAAAATTACCCTACGCGATCGCACAAGACCAAACGCGATCAGATTGCTTCCCCTCCCTCACGTATGCGATTGCGGCCCCACATAGGCAATTGCATAGAAGAAAAGATCACTGCCTTAGAATAAACCTATGTCATCGCATCCCCACTATTGCGATCGCATATAAGGAAACTAGTGGGGCAAAAATTGCAGCAGTTGCAACAGTCCCTCTAAGGCCAAACACATCCGATAACCACCCGAAACTCACCCGAGGCCCTTGGGACCTCAACCAAACATACCAACACATCCCATAACCTCATTCAAACTTAGTCGAGCCTCCGAAACACCAAAAACAACGCAAAAACACCAAAATCACATCAAATTCAAGCATATGAACTTTGAAACTTCTAAATTCCACCAATGATGCCGAAACCAACCAAAACACGTTCGAATGACCTGAACATTTGCACACATATCCAAAATGACATTACGAACCTGCTCCAACTTCCGGAATTCCATTCCGATCCCGATAACCTATTTTCCCCTACCAAACGAAAATCGCCAAAAACTAACTTTCGCCAATTCAAGCCTAATTCTACACCGGACATCAAAACTTCATTTCGAACACACTCCTAAGTCCCAAATCAGCTAACAAAGCTATCCGAGCCATAAAATCCACATTTCGAGGTCGTTTATCAGTAAGTCAACTCCCAGTTTGACTTTTTCAATTATTAAGCTAATTTAAGAGACTAAGTGTCTCTGTTCTCACCACGAACACTCCGAACCCGAACCAACCAACCCAATACAATATAAATAGGCTAAGCATTCTACGATAAAGCAGAAACAGGGGAAACGGGGCTAATTTCACGGAACGACCGGCCGGATCGTTACATCCTCCCCCTTTTAAACAAACGTTCGTCCTCGAATTGGTCTAGAAACATACCTCGGGTCTCGAATAAGTGAGGATATTTTCTCCGCATCTTCTGCTCGGTCTCCCAGGTGGCATCCTCCACCGGCTGCCCCCTCCACTGAACCTTCACTAGAGCTATATCCTTAGACCTCAGCTTTCTGACCCGACGACCCAAAATAGCCACTGGCTCTACCTCATATGACATATCACCCTCTAGCTGAATCGTGCTGAAGTCCAAAACATGAGACGGGTCACCAACATACTTCCGGAGCATCGAAACATGGAGCACCGGATGAATACTCGATAAGCTGGAAGGCATAAAAAGTCTATAAGCCACCTCCCCAATCCTTTGAAGCACCTCAAATGGCCCAATGAACCGGGGACTCAGCTTTCCCCTCTTCCCGAACCTCATAACACCCTTCATGGGTGACACCTTCAGCAACACCTTCTCCCCAACCATGAAAGACACATCTCGGACCTTCCGGTCCGCATAAATCTTCTGCCTAGATTGTGCTGTGCGAAGCCGCTCCTGAATCAACTTCATTTTACCCATCGCATCCTGAACCAAGTGTGTGCCCAATAGCCTAGCCTCGCCCGGCTCAAACCATCCAACCAGAGATCTGCACCTCCTACCATATAAAGCCTCATATGGATCCATCTGGATACTCGATTGATAAATATTATTATATGCAAACTCCGCGAGTGGAAGAAACTAGTCCCATGAACCCCCAAAATCAATGACACAGGCACGCAACATATCCTCCAAAATCTAAATTGTACGCTTCGACTGCCCGTCGGTCTGAGGATGAAATGCTGTGCCCAACTCAACCTGAGTACCTAACTCCCTCTGCACGGCCCTCCAAAACTGAGATGTGAACTGAGTACCTCTGTCAGAAATGATAGAAACTGGAACCCCATGCAATCGGACAATCTCCCTGATATAAATCTCAGCTAACCGCTCTAAAGAATAAGTAGTACCAACAGGAATGAAGTGCGCGGACTTGGTCAGTCGATCCACAATAACCCATATAGCATCAAAATAGCTACTGGCTCTACCTCATATTACATATCACCCTCTAGCTGAACCGTGCTGAAGTCCAAAACATGAGACGGGTCACCAACATACTTCCGGAGCATCGAAACATGGAACACCAGATGAATACTCGATAAGCTAGAAGGCATAAAAAGTCTATAAGCCACCTCCCCAATCCTTTGAAGAACCTCAAATGGCCCAATGAACCAGGGACTCAACTTTCCCCTCTTCCCGAACCTCATAACACCCTTCATGGGTGACACCTTCAGCAACACCTTCTCCCCAACCATGAAAGACACATCTCGGACCTTCCGATCCGCATAAATCTTCTGCCTAGATTGCACCGTGCGAAGCCGCTCCTGAATCAACTTCACCTTACCCATCGCATTCTGAACCAAGTGTGTGCCCAATAGCCTAGCCTCGCCCGGCTCAAACCAACCAACCAGAGATCTGCACCTCCTACCATATAAAGCCTCATACGGAGCCATCTGGATACTCGATTGATAAATATTATTATATGCAAACTCCGCGAGTGGAAGAAACTAGTCCCATGAACCCCCAAAATTAATGACACAAGCACGCAACATATCCTCCAAAATCTAAATAGTACGCTTCGACTGCCCGTCGGTCTGAGGATGAAATGCTGTGCCCAACTCAACCTGAGTACCTAACTCCCTCTGCACGGCCCTCCAAAACTGAGATGTGAACTGAGTACCTCTGTCAGAAATGATAGAAACTGGAACCCCATGCAATCGGACAATCTCCCTGATATAAATCTCAGCTAACCGCTCTGAAGAATAAGTAGTACCAACAGGAATGAAGTGCGCGGACTTGGTCAGCCGATCCACAATAACCCATATAGCATCAAAATAGCTACTGGCTCTACCTCATATGACATATCACCCTCTAGCTGAACCGTGCTGAAGTCCAAAACATGAGACGGGTCACCAACATACTTCCGGAGCATCGAAACATGGAACACCGGATGAATACTCGATAAGCTGGAAGGCATAAAAAGTCTATAAGCCACCTCCCCAATCCTTTGAAGCACCTTAAATGGCCCAATGAACCAGGGACTCAACTTTTCCCTCTTCCCGAACCTCATAACACCCTTCATGGGTGACACCTTCAGCAACACCTTCCCCCCAACCATGAAAGACACATCTCGGACCTTCCGGTCCGCATAAATCTTCTGCCTAGATTGCGCTGTGGGAAGCCGCTCTTGAATCAACTTCACCTTACCCATCGCATCCTGAACCAAGTGTGTGCCCAATAGCCTAGCCTTGCCTAGCTCAAACCAACCAACCAGAGATCTGCACCTCCTACCATATAAATCCTCATACGGAGCCATCTGGATACTCGATTGATAACTATTATTATATGCAAACTTCGCGAGTGGAAGAAACTAGTCCTATGAACCCCCAAAATCAATGACACAGGCACGCAACATATCCTCCAAAATCTAAATAGTACGCTTCGACTGCCCGTCGGTCTGAGGATGAAATGCTGTGCCCAACTCAACCTGAGTACCTAACTCCCTCTGCACGGCCCTCCAAATCTGAGATGTGAACTGAGTACCTCTGTCAGAAATGATAGAAACTGGAACCCCATGCAATCGGACAATCTCCCTGATATAAATCTCAGCTAACCGCTCTAAAGAATAAGTAGTACCAACAGGAATGAAGTGCGCGGACTTGGTCAGCCGATCCACAATAACCCATATAGCATCAAACCTCCTCCAAGTCCATGGAAGCCAAACTACGAAGTCCATGGTGATCCACTCCCACTTCCACTCCGGAATATCTAATCTCTGAAGCAATCCACCCAGCCTATGGTGCTCATACTTGACCTGCTGACAGTTGAGACACCGAGACACAAACTCAACAATATCCCTCTTCATCCGCCTCTACCAATAATGCTGTCTCAGATCCTGATACATCTTTGTGGCACCCGGATGGATGGAATACCGCAAACTATGGGCCTCAACTAGAATCAAATATTGAAGTTCATCCACATTGGGCACGCAAATCCAGCCCTGCATCCTCATGGCCCCATCATTACCAATAACCACATCCCTGACATCACCACGACGTTCCCTGTCCTGAAGAACGAGCAAGTGTGGATCGTCATACTGGCATGCTCTAATCTGATCATAAAGAGAAGACCTGGAGGCTACACAAGCCAATACCCGCAGGGGATCTGATAGATCCAATCTCACTAACTGGCCCGCTAAAGCCTGAACATCAAGTGCTAAGGGTCGCTTTGCTACTGGAAGGTAGGATAGACTCCCTAAACTCTCTGCTCTGCGACTCAGGGCATCGACCACTACATTGGCCTTCCTCGGATGATATAGAATGGTGAGGTCATGATCCTTGAGAACATCCAACTATCTCCTCTGATGAAAATTCAGATCCTTCTGCTTAAGCAGATGCTGCAAGCTACGGTGATCAGTGAAAATCTCTCAATGCACTCCATATAAATAATGACGCCAAATCTTCAAGGCATGGACAATAGCTGCTAGATCAAGATCGTGCACTGGATAATTCTTCTAGTGCACCTTCAAGTGTCTGGACGCGTAGGAAATCACCTTACGGTCCTGCATCAAAACAGCTCCAAGTCCCACTCTCGAGGCATCACAGTAAACTTTATAGGAGCCTGAACCCGTAGGCAAAACCAACACCAGAGCTGTAGTCAAAGCTGACTTGAGCTTCTGAAAGCTCTCCTCAGACTCCTCAGTCCACCTGAACTGAGCACCTTTCTGGGTCAGTCTGGTCATAGGTGCTGCAATACACAAAAATCCCTATACGAAACGGCGATAGTACCCTGCCAAACCAAGGAAACTGCGAATCTCGGTAGCTGATGACGGTCTACGCTAGCTCTGCACTGCCTCTATCTTCTTCGGATCAAACTGAATACCCTCACTGGACACTACGTGCCCAAAGAATGCTACTGAATTAAGCCAGAACTCACACGTCAAAAGTTTTGCATACAATCTCTTCTCCCTCAAGGTCTGAAGCACAACTCTCAAATGATGCCCATGATCCTCCCGGGATTGGGAATACACCAAGATGTCGTCAATAAACACGATGATGAAAGAATCCAGATAAGGCCAGAATACACTGTACATCAAGTGCATAAAGGCTGCTGGGGCATTGGTCAGCCCGAATGACATAACCAGAAACTCATAATGACCATATCTAGTCCTGAAAGTAGTCTTCGGAATGTTTGGCCCCCGAATCTTTAATTGATGATAGCCGGAACGCAAGTCAATCTTGGAAAATACCCTGGCACCCTGCAACTGATCAAACAAGTCATCTATACGAGGCAAGGGATACTGGTTCTTCACCGTAACCCTGTTCAGCTGCCGATAATCAATACACATGCGCAAAGAATCATCCTTCTTCTACACAAACAACACCGGTGCACCCCAAGGTGACACACTAGGCCGAATGAACCCCTTATCTAGGAGTTCCTGAAGCTTCTCCTTTAATTCCTTCAGCTCCGCTGGTGCCATATGATAAGGTGGCATAGAAATAGGCTGAGTTCCTGGCACCAGGTCAATACCAAAATCAATGTCCCTGTCAGGTGGCATGCCTGGCAGATCTGCAGGAAACACGTCCAGAAAGTCACGGACCACAGGAACCGAATCAATAGAGGGAGTCTCACCAGTGACATCCCTCATAAAATCTAGATACGATAAACACCCCTTCTCAACCATTCACTAGGCCTTCAGGTAGGAAATCACCCTGCTAGGCACATACTCAGAAGAACCTCTCCGCTCAACCCTCAGACATCCTGGCATAGCTAAGGTCATGGTCTTCGCGTGACAACCAAGAACACCATGACACGAAGATAACCAACCCATGCCCAATATCACATCAAAATCGACCATGCTGAGTATCAGTAGTTCCACTCAGGTCTCCAAACCCCCAATAGATACAACACACGAACGATACACACGGTCTATAATAATAGTATCGCCCACCGGAGTCAACACATGAACAGATGAAACTAAAGACTCACGGGACATATCCATAAAATGAGCAAAATATGATAAAACATAGGAATATGTAGAACCAGGGTCAAATAAAGCCAAAGCATCTCGGTGACAGATTGAGACAATACATGCGATCACTGCATCGGAGGCCATAACATATAGCCTGCCAGATTTAGACAATACAAGAATAATTAGCCAGTTTTCAATCAAAAGCAGTCATGAAGAGGCGTGAGCCAATATACATACAAACCCGAAATCCATAATAACTATCACGTGTGTTTCAGGAACTAGTGTCACAAGTCCTACGGGCATACTAACAGAATATACAAAAGATATAATATACAGTCCCATTGTCTGAAGGAAATAGACGGGAAATAAGCAAAAGAATCTCCATGGTGCTGCCGGAGATCGCCAGGAGAAAAGCAGCTCACCGTGAAGTCAGGTCCGTCTATAATCAAAGTCAAGCTCCGGTCCGACAACCAGATGCACCAGCCTCAGAACCTGTACAATTACGTACAGAAGCGTAGCATGAGTACATAAATATATATGTACCCAGTGAGCATCCCGCCTAACCTCGAAGAGGTAGTGACGAGAGGTCGACATGACACTCACTAAGGTCCAACAATAAAATTCAACAGAATATGATAGAAACGGTAGGCATGTAAGGGCAGTGAAGCAACAAATATATATAAGGCACCGAAATCCAAGGAAGTACTGAGACTGAATAAAACAAGTACTACTTCACCTTCCCCAAAATATCTGTCAAATCAATGTTCATGAATTTAGTAACAAATAAATCATGCGCATGCAGGGTAAGGACAACCGGCCAGAGTCATAAGATAGTCATGCCCGTGCACTGCCGAGGGTCGAAAGGCCCGAACCATAAGTGCACCTTTCCATAAAGTACTCACATCTATGCACTGCCGAGGAACGAACATCCCGACCCAAAAGTGCATCTTTTCCATAAAGTAATCCTCTCTATGCACTGCCGAGGATCGAATGGCCCGAACCAAAAGTGCATCTTTGCCATAAAGTAATCCTCTCTATGCACTGCCGAGGATCGAATGGCCCGAACCAAAAGTGCATCTTTGCCATAAAGTAATCCTCTCTATGCACTGCCGAGGATCGAATGGACCGAACCAAAAGTGCATCTCTCAATCTGTCATGGCGTACGACCCATTCCTATAAGAGTGGGGGAAATCACACTCTGCTCGCGGAATGTATATTGCGAAGCGGTCACATGCACACACCTTATTCCTTTTTAAGTTACTTTTCAGTGAACAATTCCTTACAAGTTTTCTCAAATTCCATGACCTCAGGGAAATAAGCCGCATGTAACATTTAATTTATAAAGCATATAGTTCATAGCAAGTAAAACACAAGGAATGATGTGGGCCTAACTACCCGGACATAATAGTAATAGCCACTACATACGGACTCTCGTCACTTTGTATGTACATATCCCCCACAATTATCTCATATATCATTTAAATCACCTAGGGGGACAGTTCCCCCTTACAAGGTTAGAAAGGAAACTCACCTCGTGTCGAATATACTTCCCGGACCAAGAACACACCCGGAACTCCGAACTCTACACCCGAGGACTCGAAACTAGCGAAATGTTACACAAATACATCAATTTATGCTCAAAGTATGAAATTTCTCCTACTTAATAAATTCATCATTCTTGAAGAAATCCCAAAATTCACTCCGGGCCCGCACACTCGGATTCCGAAAATTCATGAAGGAACCACTCACCCATAACCTAAGGATCGTTAATACATGATTTTTACTTGATTTCATAGCTAATTGACGGGTAATTCTCTAAATTCCCGAAAGCCCTAGGTTACTACCCAATTCTTGATATTTACTTATTAAGAAGGTTAAATTAACTAAGAGTTCATGAATTAAACCAACTTTGGGATGGAATTTACTTACCTCACAATGGTTGGGTCGTGGAGCCCCTTTCCCAAGCTATCAAAGTGTTTTAATGGAGAAAGGAATGAAGAAAACAATGAGAATCTCGTATTTAAGAAACACACTGCCTGACAGTGGTTCCGCACCTGCGGCTCAAGGACCGCACCCGCGGTCGCGCACCTGCTAGCAAAGGCTTGCACCTGCGGAAATGGACGAGGAAGCCTGGGCCCGCACCTGCGTCTATGCTCCTGCGGAACTTTGTCCGCACCTGAGAGAAATGGGCTGCCCACTGTGGGTCGCACCTGCGAGGCTGGGACTGCAGGAGCAGTCCCGCACCTGCGACTGGGAAACTGCACCTGCGGTCACACCAGAACAGGTGCACCAACAACTATTTCAGCTAGTTTTTGGCCTCGTGTGGTGTCCGGGAGGCACCTGAGCCCACCCGAGCCCCCGTCCAAATATACCAACAAGTCCCAAATCATAATACAGACTCGCTCGAGCCTTCGGAACACCCAAAACAACGCTAAAACTCAAAATCACACCTCAAAACCCCTAGAACCAAACTTAGGAACTTTAAGTTTTCTTGACTTCTCTAACAACGCGCCGAACCGACCTATACTACTCGGAATGACACCAAATTTTGAACGCAAGCCATAAATGACATAACGGAACTATTCCTGATCTCGGAATTTCGGCCGGACCTCGATAACTCAAAAACACGTCCCAAACCACAATAGGAGCCTAAGGAACTCTTATTTCAATATTGGGCGCCGGAACGCTCCCGGGTCATCCAAAACCCATTCCGAACATACACCCAAGTCCGAAATCATCATACGAAGCTACCGAAACCGTCGAAACTCGATTTCGAGGTTGTTTACTAAAAATGTTGACCGAAGTCAAACTTGGCCTTAAAGGCCAACGTTAAGGAACCAAGTGTTCCTATAGCACTCTAAACACTTCCGAAACCCAAACCACCAGTCCCCGCAAGTCATAAGTCATAATAAGCAGCTATGGGAAGTTCATTTTGGGTAACGGGGTTCGATAACGCAAAACGACCGGTCGGGTCGTTACATTCTCCACCTCTTAAACAAACGTTCGTCCTCGAATGGGTCTAGAATCATACCTGAAGTGCCGAATAAGTGCAGATATCTTCTCCGCATGCCCTCCTCGGACTCCTAGGTTGCTTCATCGAATGATTGGCCCCTCCACTGGACGTTCACTGCAAAAAATCTCTTGGACCTCAACTGGCGATCCTGTCTATCAATAATAGCAACTGGCTCCTCCTCGTAGCCCAACCGCTCATCCAACTGAATAGTGTTGAAATCAACCACGTGAGAGATGTCGGCGTGGTACCTCCGGAGCATGGATACATGAAAGATCGGATGAACTCCTGATAAACTGGGAGGTAAGTCTAGCTCATAAGCAACCTCCCCAACTCATATCAACACTTCGAAGGGACCTATAAACCTCGGGCTCAGCTTTCCCTCCTTCCCAAACCTCATAATACCCTTCATCGGCGAGACCTTCAACAAAACCTTGTCTGCCTCCATAAATGATACATCACGTGCCCTCTGATCCGCGTAACTCTTCTGTCTGGACTATGATGTATGGAGCCTCTCCTAAATCAACTTCACCCTCTCCAAAGCATCCCTCACCAGGTCGGTACCATATAACTTAGCCTCACCCGGCTCAAACCACCCGAGAGGGGAACGACATCGCCGACCATACAAATCCTCAAATGCGGCCATCTCGATGCTGTACTGGTAACTATTATTGTAAGCAAACTCGGCCAAAGGCAAGAGCTAGTCCCACTGGCCCCCGAAGTCAATCACGCATGCCCTGAGCATGTCCTCCAATATCTGAACTGTATGCTCCGACTGGCCATCAGTCTGAGGGTGAAACACTATGCTGAGATCTATCTGGGTGCCCATCTCACTATCTAATGCTCTCCATAAATGCGAGGTGAACTGAGGACCTCAATATAATATAATGGACACCGGCACACCGTGCAACAGCACTATCTCCCGAATATAGATCTGGGCTAACCTCTCAGATGTATAAGTGGTAGCTACTGGAATGAAATGCGTCGATTTGGTCAATCTATCCACAATGACCCAAACTGCGTCAACCTTCTGCAAAATCCAAGGCAACCCAACCACGATGTCCATAGTTATGCGCTCCCATTTCCACTTAGGAATGGGCATCTGCTAAAGTAGGCCTCCTGGCCTCTGGTGCTCATACTTCACCTGCTGGCAATTAAGACACCTTGTCACATACTCCACGATGTCCCTCTTCATCCGCCTCCACGAGTAATGCTGCTTCAAATCACAATACATCTTTGTAGCATCAAGATGAATAGAATACCGAGAACTGTGTGCCTCCTCTAGAATCCTCTCCCTCAGGCCATCAATATTAGGAACACATAAGCGGCTATGAAGTCTCAGAACACCATCCTCGCCAATAGTAACCTCCTTGGACTTACCCCGAACCACTGTCTCCTGTAGCTCTGCCAAACACGGATCATCATACTGCCGGGCCTTAATCTCCCCCAGTAACGAAGACTGAGCAACCACATGTGCAAGAACTCGACGAGGCTATGAAAGGTCTAATCTCACCAGGAGATTAGCCAAGGACTGAATGACCAAGGCTAGAGGTCTCTCCTCTACTGCAATATAAGCCAAGCTACCCATACTCTCCGCCTTCCTGCTTAGAGCATCCGCTACCACATTTGCCTTGCCCGGATGATATAAAATGGTGATATCATAATCCTTCAACAACTCAAGCCATATGCGCTGCCTCAAATTAAGATCCCTCTCCTTGAACAAGTGCTGCAAGCTACGGTGGTCTGTATAAACCTCACAGGACACTCCATACAAGTAGTGCCTCAAAATCTAAAGAGCATGAACAATCTCCGCCAACTCCAAGTCGTGCACAGGGTAATTCTTCTCATGAACCTTCAGCTGGCGCGAACCATAAGCAATAAATATCCCGTCCTTCATCAACACACATCCCAAACCAATGCGCGAAGCGTCGAAATATACTGTATACATCCCATATCGGAAGGCAATACTAGAAATGGTGCTGAGGTCAATGTTGTCTTGAGCTTCTGAAAGCTCGCCTCACACTCGTCAGACCATCGAACGGGGAATTCTTCTGAGTCAATATGGTCAATGGAGCTGCAATAGAAGTGAACTCCTCCACAAATCGGCGATAATAGCCTACTAGGCCCAAAAAGCTCCTGATCTCTGTAGCTGAAGTAGGACGCGACCAACTCTGAACTACCTCGATCTTCTGAGGATCAACCTTGATACCCTCTCTGGATACCACATGCCCCAGGAATGCTATGGAATCCAACCAGAACTCACACTTGGAGAACTTAGCATATAACTTCTGTTCCCGCAAGGTCTGGAGCACAACCCTCAAATGCTGCTTGTGCTCACCCAGGCTACGTGAGTAAATCAAGATGTCGTCTATGAAGACAATGAAAAAGGAATCAATATACAACCTGAATACCCTATTCATCAAGTCCATGAATGCTGCTGGGGCATTGGTCAAGTCAAAAGACATCACCAGGAAGTCATAGTGTCCATATCTCGTACGAAAAGCAATCTTCGGAACATATGAAGACCGAATCTTCAACTGATGATATCCCGATCTCAAATCAATCTTAGAAAACACACGAGCACCCTGCAACTGGTCATACAAATCATCGATGCGCGATAAAAGATACTTGTTCTTAATGGTAACTTAGTTCAACTGGCAGTAATCAATACACATCCGCATGGAGCCATCCTTCTTCTTCACGAATAGAACTGGAGCACCCCACAGTGATACACTCAGTCTGATGAACCCCTTAGCTAACAACTCTTCAAGATTCTCCTTGAACTCTTTTGGAGCCATACGGTACGTAGGAGTAGATATAGGCTGGGTGTCTGGAGCTAAATCAATGCAGAAATCAATATCACGATCCGGAGGCATGCCTAGAAGGTCTGAACGAAATATATCAGCAAACTCTCGAACCACTGGCACTGAATCAATCGTCGGAGACTCGGCGGTGGTGTCTCGCACATAAGCAAAAAAGGCCAGACAACCCTTCTCGACCATATGCCGAGCCTTTATGAATGAAATAACCCGGCTGGCTGCACTAACTGAGGAACCTCTCCACTCCAGCCTAGGTGACTCAGGCATGACTAAAGTAACTGTCTTGGCATGGCAATCTAGCACGACATGATAAGAAGATAGCCAATCCATGCCTAGAATAATCTCAAAATAAACCATGTCGAGAAATAAAAGGTCCGCTCTAGTCTCGAACCCACAGAAGGTGATCACACAAGACCGATAAATCTGGTCTACCACCACAGAATCGCCCACAGGAGTGGACACATATATAGGAGAACCCAAGGACTCGCGAGGAGCATCCAGAAAATGAGAAAATAATGCTGAAACATATGAATAGGTGGATCCTGGATCAAATAATACTGAAGCCTCTCTACCACATACTGAGATAATACTTGTGATCACGGCGTCTGAGGCCACTGCATCTGATCTGGCCGGAGTGGCATAGAATCTGGCTGGAGTATCGAAAGACTGAGCTTCACCAAAGTGAACAGGAGCTTCCTGACCTCCCCCTGACTGGCCTCCACCTCTAGGACGACCCTCACCGACCTATCCTCCACCTCTAGGTGGCCGAACTGCTGGTGCCGGACCCATCGGCTGATAACCCTACTGTACTGCCTTGCCCCGAAACTTGGGACATTGCCTCCTCATATGACCTGGCTCTCCACACTCGTAACAACTCCCAAGTACCATAGTCTGCTGCCCCGAAGAAGAACCCTAAACGACCGGAGGGCGATGTCCCTCTGGCATAGCACTGAAGTAGGGGTCGGAGGATCTCGGATGACTGGGATAACCACTGGGTGAACTCTGAATTGCTGGAGGACGATAGGAACGCTCTGGCATGGCGCTGAAATGAGGCCTCACTGGAACACCTCGGGGAGGTGGTGGAGGTGCTGAATATAAGGGCCTGCTGGGCTGACCACTGCTAAACTGACCTCTGCTCCTAGCTGGGGCACCTCTGAAATCTCCAGAGAACCTATCCCTCTTGTCCTGCTGCCCCTGCTCCCTGATCCTCGACCGATACCCCTTGATCCTATGAGCAATATCTACCACGAGCTGATAAGGAGTACCCATCTCCACCTCTCGGCCCATGGTGGCCCTAATACCTAGATGAAACCCATCCACAAATCTCCGCACCCTCTCTGCATCAGTAGGTAGTATCATGAGTGCATGGCGAGAAAACTCTGAAAATCTGGCCTCATAATCTTCCACTGACATCTGTCCCTGCTCTAGCCGCTCAAACTGATACCGCAACTCTTGCCTCTTAGAGGGTGGGATATATTTATCCAGAAATATCTGCGTGAAATTCTCCCAAGTGAAAAGAGGAGAATATGCTGGCCTGCTGAGAATATAGGACTGTCACCACCTAGGAGCTCTTCCCTCCAACTGGAAGGTAGTGAAATCCACTCCATGGGACTCTAGTATCCTCATGTTATGCAGTCTGTCCCTGAACCTATCCACAAAATCCTGGGCATCCTCGCCTCGCTCACCCCCAAATACTGGAGGGTGCAATCAGGTCCATCTATCCAATAACTTTTACAGATCACCGTGCGCAGCTGGTCTGGTTTCAGGTGCTGCAATAGGCTGTACCCCACCCACGGGCAGTGTACCCGGGGTATGATGTAATGCTGTTGTCTGGCCTGCAGCCTGGGCAGTAGGGGTCTGGACTCTCCCTCCCGCCTGAGAAGTGGCAGGATCTGCTGGAAATAAACCAGCCTGGGACATAGTGTCCATAAATCTCATCATACGGCCCATGACTGTCTGGAAGCCTGGCGCCGTCATGAAGTCTACTGGTGCAGGATCTGCTGGAGGCACCTAGTCCTGCTCCTCTATAATAGGGTCCTCTGGTGGCGGAATTAGAATAGCTCTGGGACGCCATCATCCTCTACTGCGGGCCGGTGCCCTCCCCCAGCCTCTACCGCAGCCTCGGACAACGGGGGTAGCCCCCTTCCCGGGTCTGGAACATCAGATGCACGCGTCCTCACCATCTGTGAGAGAATATAAGATTGAATTTAGTAAATCATCGACTATACGATAGAATAAGAACAAAGAGAGGTTTCCTAACACCCTATAGCCTCCTGAAGATAAGTACAGATGTCTCCGTACCGATCCGCAAGACTCCACTGGGTTTGCCCGTGACTCGTGGGACTTACGTGAACCTAGTTCTCTGATACCATGTTGTCACAATCCAAAATCCTAACTTAGGTCGTGATGGATCCCAACAGTGGGGTCAGGCAAGCCAACTCTCAATTTACTAAGGGTTCTTTCTTATTAGATTAAACATTTCAACATATACTCAGTTTTTAAAACGTAAAACATGAATCGACAAGGATAATTAACGAGTTTTTAATCAAAAGCAGTCATGAAGAGGCGTGAGCCAATATATATACAAACCTGAAATCCATAATGACTATCACATTTGTGCTAGGAACTAGTGTCACAAGTCCTACGGGCATACTAACAGAATGTACAAAAGATATAATATACAGTCCCACTGTCTGAAGGAAATAGACGGGAAATAAGCAAAAGAATCCCCATGGTGCTGCCGGAGATCGCCAGGTGAAAAGCAGCTCACCGTGAAGTTAGGTGCGCCTATAATCAAAGTCAAGCTCTGGTCCGACAACCAGATGCACCAGCCTCAGAACCTGTACAATTAAGTACATAAGCGTAGCATGAGTACATAAATATATATGTACCCAGTGAGTATCCCTCCTAACCTCGAAGAGGTAGTGACGAGAGGTCGACATGACACACACTAAGGTCCAACAATAAAATTCAACAGAATATGATAGAAACGGTAGGCATGTAAGGACAGTGAAGCAAAAAATATATATAAGGCACTGTAATCCAAGGAAGTACTGAGAATGAATAAAACAAGTACTACTTCACCTTCCCCCAAATATCTGTCAAATCAATGTCCATGAATTTAGTAACAAATAAATCATGCGCATGCAAGGTAAGGACAACCGGTAGAAGTCATAAGATAGTCATGCCCATGCACTGCCGAGGGTCGAACGACCCGAACCATAAGTGCACCTTTCCATAAAGTTCTCACATCTATGCACTGCCGAGGATCGAACGACCCAAACCAAAAGTGCATCTCTCAATCCGCCGTGGCGTACGACCCGTTCCCATAAGAGTGGGGGAAACCACACTCCGCTCGCGGAATGTAAATTTCGAAGCGGTCACATGCACACACCTTATTCCTTTTTAAATTACTTTTTCAGTGAACAATTCCTTACAAGTTTTCTCAAATTCCATGACCTCAGGGAAATAAGCCGCATGTAACATTTAATTTATTAAGCATATAGTTCATATCAAGTAAAACACAAGGCATGATGTGGGCCTAACTACCCGGAGATAATAGTAATAGCCGCTACATACGAACTCTCGTCACTTTGTACGTACGTAGCCCCCACAATTATTACATATAGCATTTAAATCACCTAGGAGGATAGTTCCCCCTTACAAGGTTAGAAAAGAGACTCACCTCGTGTCGAATCTACTTCCCGAACCAAGAACGCGCCCGAAACTCTGAACTTTACACCCGAGGACTCGAAACTAGCCAAATGTTATACAAATACATCAATTTTCGCTCAAAGTATGGAAATTCTCCTACTTATTTAGTAAATTCATCATTCTTGAAGAAATCCCAAAATTCACCCCGGACCTGCATCCTCGGATTCCGAAAATTCACGAAGGAACCACTCACCCATAACCTAAGGATCATTAATACATGATTTTTACTTGATCTCATAGCTAATTGACGGCTAATTCTCTAAATTCCCGAAATCCCTAGGTTACTACCCAATTCTTGATTTTTACTAATTAAGAAGGTTAACTTAACTAAGAATTCATGAATTAAACAAACTTTGGGATGGAATTAACTTACCACAAGGTGGCTGGGTCGTGGATCCCTTTTCCCAAGCTCTCAAAGTGTTTTAATGGAGGAAGGAATGAAGAAAACAATGAAGAATCCCGTATTTAAGAAATACAGTGCCTGACAGTGGTTCCACACCTGCGGCTCAAGGACCGCACCTGCGGTCTCGCACCTGCAAGCAAAGGCTCACACATGCCGAAATGGACGAGGAAGCCTGGGCCCGCACCTGCAGAGAGGAGACCGCACCTACGTCTCCACTTATGCAAAACTTTGTCCGCACCTGCAAGAAATGGGCTGCCTGCTGGGGGTTGCACCTACGAGGCTGGGACCGCAGGTGCGGTCCCGCACATGCGACTGGGAAACCGCACCTGTGGTCACACCAGAACAGGTGCCCAACAACTATTTTAGCTGATTTTTAGCTTCATGTGGTGTTCGGGAGGCACCTAGGTCCACCCGAGCCCCCCTCCAAATACACCAACAAGTCCCAAATCTTAATACGGACTCGCTCGAGCCTTCGGAACACCCAAAACAACGCTAAAACTCAAAATCACACCTCAAAACCCCTAGAACCAAACTTAGGAACTTTAAGTTTTCTTGACTTCGCTAACAACGCGCCGAACCGACCTATACTACTCAGAATGACACCAAATTTTGCAGGCAAGTCATAAATGACATAACAAAACTATTCCTGGTCTCGAAATTCTGTCCGGACCTCGATAACTCAAAAACACGTCCCAAACTACAATAGGAACCTAAGGAACTCTTATTTCAATATTTGGCGCCGGAACGCTCCCGGGTCATCCAAAACCCATTCCGAACATACGCCCAAGTCCGAAATCATCATACGAAGCTAGCAAAACCGTCGAAACTCGATTCTGAGGTCGTTTACTAAAAATGTTGGCCGAAGTCAAACTTGTCCTTAAAGGCCAACCTTAAGGAACCAAGTGTTCCTATAGCACTCTAAACACTTCCGAAACTCGAACCACCAGTCCCCACAAGTCATAAGTCATAATAAGCCGCTATGGGAAGTTTTATTTTGGGGAACGGGGTCCAATAACACAAAATGACCGGTCGGGTCGTTACACTACGCCTCTCAAAAGACTCCCACCAAGTGAAAGCAGCACCAGAAAACTTAAAAGTAGCAAACGAGACCCCACTGGTCTCCAGAATCCCAGCAGTATGAAGCATCCTCTGACACTTATCCAGTAAACCCTGGGCATCCTCGCCCTCAACACCACTGAATGTCGGAGGTTGAAGTCTACTAAATCTCTCGAGCTTATGTTGCTCATCATCTGGCATAACTGGAACCACGAAGAACTACTCCCGGTGTCTGATGGCCCTGAGTAACCTGCTCAGGTGTCCGGGCAGCTGGAGTCTGACTGCCTCCCCCGGCCTAAGAAGTAGCGGCAGTAGAAGATGCAGCAACTGTCTGAGAAAGGGTGGTACATACTGTCAAGATCTGGGCCAAGGTCTCCTGAAGACCCGGAATAACAATAGGCACCGCCGGTGCCTGAGCCTGTCCCGCTGGAGTATCTGCGGCGGGAATCTGATCCTGAATAGTAGGGGGATCAACTGGTACTGCCCTGGCTGCTGTACAGGTTAGCCTCTACCTCTACCACGGCCTCGACTTCTCGCTAGTCTAGCTGGTGGCTGATCACCCTGATCGGTAGTGCGGGTCCTCACCATCTGTGAGAGAATGAAACAATAGAAGTTTAGATTTTCAGAATCAACAAAATGGCATGACAAAATTCAAGAAAAATGAGATTGTTCCTAAGGGTTCTGTAGCCTCTCGAAGATAAGTACAGACGTCTCCGTACCGATCCGCAAGACTCTACTAAACCTGCTCATGACCGTTGAGTCCTATGTAACCTAGGCTCTGATACCAACTTATCACAACCCCAAATCCTTAGCCGGCCGTGATGGCGCCTATCATGGAACTAGGCTAGCCAATCATTACTGACTATCATAATATTTCATAATTTCCAAGACTAGCAGATTAAAACAGCAAAAAATGAGATAAATAATTTATACACTACCCCAAAACCTGGAACCAACTGTCATGAGCATCTAGGACTATAAATACAATATACAATAAGGTGACTTGCTACTACAAAAGTATGAAGTATGAAAGACAAAAACTATGAATTGAGGAAAGGAAAGGAGGTGAGCTGGGGACGCTGAGTAGCTACCTTGATACTCGAACAAACTCCAAGCACGTCCGAAAATCAACTAGTGAGATGGTACGGTATCTGGATATGCACACAGAGGTGCAGGGAGTAATGTGAGTACGCCAACTCAGTAAATAATCAAAGTAACTAAAAACTTGAGTGTAGTGACGAGCATTTATAAATCATGATTTCATAAAACAGTAATTCAACTTTTATTAGAAGGCTCAGATAAAGAAGGGAGAGAAAAGCAGTAGAATTCACAATGTAACAGCCATCCAGGCACATTATCTCTCATAAAAAGGTATCTTAGTCACTCGTGACTCCACTGTCAGTATCTCATGCTCACACTAAACACTAGCACTCAACAAGTACCATGAATACACACA
Source organism: Nicotiana paniculata (assembly GCA_005239505.1). NCBI lineage: Eukaryota > Viridiplantae > Streptophyta > Magnoliopsida > Solanales > Solanaceae > Nicotiana > Nicotiana paniculata. The sequence goes on along the minus strand of MDKI01219635.1, from coordinate 43,551 downwards.
ACTTCTACGGTGGGCAGCCCGATCCAATACACACACACACACACACACACACACACACACATATATATATATATATACACTGTTGCGGCGTACAGCCCGATCTATATAATAGTCGATTGCGCCCACTGGGGTGTACAGACTCCGGAGGGGCTCCCATATCCCAACCGCTATATTGCTGCGGCGTGCAGCCCGATCCAATATGTACACTATTGCGGCGTGTAGTCCGATCCATATATAACATATATTGCTGCGGCATGCAGCCTGACCCATATGTAATATATATATATATATTGCTGCGACGTGCATCCCGATTCATAACTATCCTCACATGCTCGGCTCTCGGCCTCACTTAGTCATCCCCACAAGCCCCTCGGGGAACTCATCTCAACTCACGGGACTCAGCCCCTAAATACCTCTCAGAGTTTCAAAACAGTGTGATAATAATGAAAATAACAACAAGTAGAAAACCTGACTGAGTTAACAATTGTTCTATCAGGATAGTGTGAGAATAGTGTAAAAGTACCTCTGAGGGTCTAAACAGGTCAGCACAAGGCCCCAAACATTGCTCAGAGTCCATAAACAAGTATAAATTTCTAAAATACAGGATGCCGTAAGGTTTCAAATCGAATACGCGGCTTAAAAGTCACTGCGAGTCAGACCAAGTCACAATCCTTATCAATGCACGCCCACATGCTCGTCACCTAGCATGTGCGTCACCTCATTTACCAAAACAATATAAAATCCCCGGGTTTCATACCCTCAGGTTTAGAGTTACAATTGTTAATTACCTCAAAATAGCCGAAAAGCTACTCCGCGATGCTCTTTCCCCTCGAATTGGCTACCAAATGCTCCGAGTCTATCACAAATCAGATCAATAATATCAAAATATGCTAGGGAGATGGACCCCAATCGAAAATTATCAAAATTAGGCAGAATTCCCGAAATTGGCCAAACCCGAGCCCCGTGCCCACGTCTCGGAATTCGATAAAAATCACAAAACTAGAATCCTCATTCACTCACGAGTATACTCATACCAAATTTACCAAAATCCGACCTCAATTACCCACTCAAATTATCAAAAGAAATTTCCAATTCTCCCTCCCATTTCCCCCAAATTTCTACTTTAATTCGTCAAATTGCATGGTAAAAATCAAGACTAATTCATGAAATTAAACCAAAAGTGATTGAAGAAGACTTACCACAAGAATCCCACTGAAAATCTCGTCGAAATTCTCCTTCCCCCGAGCTCTCTAATGGAATATTGAGTTATGGCCAAAACCCCCCGAAATTAGAACTTAAAAACTGTCTGCTCAGGTCTCTTTCTTTACTGTGATCGCGAAGAACAAATCTGCTGCCCATAAAATTACCCTACGCGATCGCACAAGACCAAACACAATCACATTGCTTCCCCTCCGTCATGTACGCGATCGCGGCCCCACATAGGAGATCACATAGAAGAAAAGAACACTGCCTCAGAACAAACCTTTGCGATCGCATCCCCACTATTGCGATCGCATATAAGGAAACCAGTGGGCAAAAATTACAGCAGCTACAACAGTCTCCGAAGGCCAAACACACTCCGATAACTACCCGAAACTCACCCGAGGCCCTCGGGACCTTAACCAAACATACCAACACATCCCATAACCTCATTCAAACTTAGTCGAGCCTTTGAAACACCAAAAATAACGCAAAAACACCAAAATCACATCAAATTCAAGCCTATGAACTTTGAAACTTCTAAATTCCGCCAATGATGCCGAAACCAACCAAAACACGTACGAATGACCTGAAAATTTTCACACATATCCAAAATGACATTATGAACCTGCTCCAACTTCTGGAATTCCATTCCGACCCGATAGCCTATTTTCCCCTGCCGGCCGGAAATCACCAAAAACTAACTTTCGCCAATTCAAGTCTAATTCTACACCGGACATCAAAACATCATTCTGAACACATTACTAACTCCCAAATCACCTAACGAAGCTATCCGAGCCATAAAATCCACATTCCGAGGTCATTTACCAATAAGTCAACTCCCAGCTGACTTTTTCAGTTGTTAAGCTAATTTAAGAGACTAAGTGTCTCTGTTCTCACCACGACCACTCTGAACCCGAACCAACCGACCCAACACAACATAAATAGGCTAAGAAGCATACGATAAAGCAGAAACATGGGAAACTAGGCTAATTTCACAGAACGATCGGTCGGGTCGTTACACTTGTCCACCCTTATCACTCCATGTTGCGGCGTGCAACCCGCTCCCACCAGACAAATCACATTACATCTATTTATTTATAATAAGTTTCACAAATCAGATTCCAAGCCTTTCGCAATACTTAAACCTCAATTATCATAAACAGGAAACTGTACTATTCAGAAGCTTCATCAATTATCACTACACAGCGAAACCAACCGAAATGTATAATGTAACACTGACAACCAGCTCAACCAAATGTATCACAATGTGACTAAGGAACAAGTAACACTTCCGAAATACTTGGAACAATTCTTAATAAAATTCGACGAAAATAATTAGACATGGAAGCATCAATGATCATAAAACAATTTAAGTCAGGAATAAATTAAATTGGAAATAAGGAAGGGACCATGTTCAACAATAATTTTAGTGGTGCATAGGTACTCGTCACCTCACCTATACACCACACACATGAAAATTCACATAGCATATAAGTGGGGATTCCTATTCCCTCAAGTCAAGGTTAAACCAAGCACTTACCTCAAATTCGCAGGTCACTCACTGCTCAATTAACACTTTTCCTTTCGAATTTGCCTCTAACCCACTCGAATCTAATCATAATTAGTTGATATCATTAACTTATTCTAAAGGAACTAACTTTACTGAAAAATCATTGTTTTGCTAAGTTTTCTCAAAAAAAGTTAAAACCCGACCCCGGGCCTGCTTGGTCTTAACTCGGGGTTCGGACCAAATTCCGTTTACCCATTCACCCCAAAAACCCGAATATACAATTAGTTTAGAAATCCCACCCCAATTCGAGGTCAAAATTTAATTTTACAAAATTCCTGAATTCTACCCAAATCCCCAATTTCCACCATGAAAATTCTTGATTTTTCATTGAAAAGTGATGAAAAACATTGGGTAGTTGAAAGAGAAGAGTTTAGAATTGTTTACCAACACTTTGGGGATGAATTTGTGTGAAGAAAATCGCCTCTAGGTCGTTGTAGTTCGAAAAATATGTAGAAAGAGGTTCTGCCCATTTTTAAAACATGTTTTATATGACTGGGCAGGCCTTCATCGCCTTTGCGATGGGCCTGCCGCGTTCTCGTAGACTCAGGCCCAAATGGCCTTCACGTTCGCGGTGACTTGGCCATGTTCTCATAGAAGGAAACAGGTCCCCTCCCCAGACCAACTTAACCTTGTGCATTCGTGATGGCCTGGTCGTGTTCCCGAAGAGTCTCCCCCCAGTGCTTCGCGTTCGCGTCTAGGTCCACACGTTCGCATAGCATAAAATGACCCCAATGCAAATTCTACTCTACGCATTCGCGAGTGGAGTAATGTGAACGCGAAGAAAAACTCGACTGCGCACCAGAAACAGCAAAAACAACAACTTTAACTAGTCCAAAACATCCCGTAGCCTATCTAAAACTCACCCGAGCCCTCGGGGCTCTAAACAAAACATGCACGCAAGTCTAAAAACATCATACGGACTTGCTCGTGCGATTCCGACTCTCACCACACAGATAAGGCTTACACATCATAACAAACCTGTGTCAAGCTCTGGAACCAAATTACGGGCCCGATACCAACGGTTCCAAACATTAATTCATTACTTTATTTCATTAAAAATCCAGCAAAACAATTTTCTTTAGAAATTGATTTCTAAAGCTAGGGACCTCGAAATTCAATTCCGGGCATACGCCCAAGTCCCATATTTTACTGCGGACCTCCCGGTATTGTTGGAACACAGATCCGGGTCAGTTTACTCAAAATGTGGAACAAAGTCAACTAAAACCAAATTTAAATTCCAGAAATTATTATGTCTCATATTTTCACATAAAAGCTTTCTGATTTCACGCCCAGACTGTGCACGCAAATTGAGGTAAATAAAATTAATCTTTTTAAGGATAATGAGCCTGGAATGGAGTCTTACTTTATAAAATGACCCTTTGGGTCATCACAATCTCCACCTCTAAAACAAACGTTCTTGCTCGAACAGACATAGAAAATTACCTGAACTGGCAAACAAGTGGGGATATCTACTCTGCATGTCCGACTTGGACTCCCAAGTAGCTGCCTCAACAGGCTGAGCCCTCCACTGCACTCGAACTGAAGGGTAACTCTTTGATCTCAACTGATGAACCTGCCAGTCTAGAATGGCTGTCGGCTCCTCCTCATAAGTCAAATCTTTATCCAATTGGATAGAGCTAAAATCTAACACGTGGGACGGGTCACCATGATATTTCCGGAGCATAGATACATGAAATACCGGATGATTTGAGGATAATCCTGGAGGCAACGCAAATCTATAAGCTACCTCCCCCACTCTATCAAGAATCTCAAATGGCCTGATATACTTAGAGCTCAACTTGCCCTTCTTCCCAAATCTCATGACACCCTTCATGGGCGATACCTGAAGTAATACTCTCTCCCCAACTATGAATTCCACATCCCGAAAATTACGATCGGCGTAACTCTTTTGCCTAGACTGAGCTGCACGAAGTCGATCCTGTATAATCTTGACCTTATCTAAGGCCTCTTGAACTTAGTCTGTACCCAATAACCGAGCCTCTCCCGGCTCAAACCACCCAATTGGCGATCTACACCGTCTACCATATAATGCCTCATAGGGATCCATCTCAATGCTCGATTGATAACTATTATTATAGGAAAACTCCGCTAATGGCAATAATTGATCCCAAGAACCTCCAAAGTCAATAACACAAGCGTGGAGCATATCCTCTAGAATCTGAATAGTACGCTCGGACTGCCCGTCCGTCTGAGGATGAAATGTTGTGGCCAACTCAACTCGGGTACCCAACTCTCGCTGAACTGCCCTCCAAAAGTGCGAGGTAAACTGCGTACCTCGATCAGAAATGATAGACACAGGCACACCGTAAAGGAAAACAATCTCTCGAACATATATCTCTGCCAACCGCTCCAAAGTGTAAGTACTTGCCACTAGAATAAAATGTGCTGATTTAGTCATCCTATCCACAATAACCCAAACGGCGTCGAACTTCCTCTGAGTCTGTGGGAGTCCAACAACGAAGTCCATAGTGATACGCTCCCACTTCCACTCGGGAATCTCTATCTGCTGAAGTAAACCACCGGGTCTTTGATGCTCATATTCACCTGTTGGCAATTCAAACAACGAGCCACATAAGCAACAATATCCTTTTCCATCCTTCACCACCAGTAGTGCTACCGCAGGTGCTGGTACATCTTGGCAGCACCCGGGTGAATAGAATACTTAGAACTGTGAGCTTATTCAAGAATCAACTCACGAAGGCCATCAACATTCGGCACACATATACGACCCTACATCTTCAAAACACCATCATCTCCAACTGTAACCTTCTTGGCACCACCGTGCCGAACGTTGTACCTATGGACTATAAAGTGCGGTCATCATCCTGAAAATCTCTGATACGCTTGAATAAGGAAGATCGAGCAACTGTAAAGGCTAGAACATGTCTGGGCAAAATATCCAACCTCACAAACTGATTAGCCAACGTCTGAATATCTGAAGCTAAAGGTCTCTCACTAACTGGAATACATGCAAGGCTGCCCATACTTACTTCTTTCCTACTCAATGCATCGGCCACCACATTAAGCAAATTACAACACGTAATGATGGACATATCCATATCCATAGAATCTCCCAATACAAGTATTCATATAAGTAGATTTCAGGTTTACGAAGCTCACCCATGAGTGGAGCATATTAGGAGAACTTTCTTAGATACTGATAACCGAATCAAGTTAAGAAAATTTCCACTTTATAATAACTAGAAATTATAATTGTAATGACAGTATCTGATATAGCGACCTCAGCCATACCATATAAAGTATATCAATAGGCTGGGTCTCCACCTCTAGGAGTCTGACCTCCACCTTCAACATTCCGACCCCTTTCCTCTAGTTGGACATGTAAGTTGAGTTGTAAATGCAATGGGGCACGTAGCCTGAGTGCACTGATGAAATATGATTCCCCCAAGTCTAGAACAATTTCTACCACTAGCCGAAATAAAGTATCAATCTGCCCTGCATCTTATAAAATTTTACGATTATAATTGAATCCTTTAATAAGTCTGAGAAAAAAATTCTATCAATAGCATTTGGGAGAACTGATCCAAGTAGTTGATGTTGCAATGGCTGGTCGTCCTCTTCGTAGGCTTGCCAAAAACACTGACGGCCAAATTCTTATTTTACTATGTTGACTCAACACTTCTGAGCTACCCCATTGTTAAACTTCAAAGCTCATATAAACCAACCCTGTTGCTTTCAACTTATCCTCATGATCTGCAATACTTCAAAGCAGTGGTTAAGAAAACCATGTGGGTCTTCAAAAGATATACCACTAAAATGGAGTGTAAATAGCTTGATGAACCTGTCCAGTCTCCACAAAGCATCGGAAGTCATAGTTGCCCCATCAACAATTGAGGCTGCCGCAAATGTCTGAACTACCCCAACTGAGTTGGCTGCTAGGGTCTGGATCTGAGGAGTAGTCTGATCAGGAGTGTGGGTAGCAGGAGTATGGAACCCTTCTCCAGCCTAAGATATGACTGCTGCAATCGGGAGTGCGCCAGTCTGGGCTACACTCTCCATCAGGCCCACTAATCAGAGCAAAGCATCCTGAATTACCGGGGTAGCAATAAACTCCTCTAGGACCTGAGCTGGTCCAGCTGGAACGGTCTGAGCTGGAGCCCCCCTTATAAATCTCAACCTGGGGCTGCAGTATGAGCAACGGGCTGAGTCCTGCCCCTGCCTCGGCCTCTGCCCTTAATAGAAGCTGCTGCTGCCGGAGGACCGGATTGTTGGTTAGCAGAAGAGGAAACACGTGTTCTCGCCATTTGCGAGAGAATAGAAGAGTCCAATCAGTATTTTTCTGAGGTATCAAGAATCACACGACAAAGTAGAAATAAAAATGATTTTGTTCCTCACTTCATAGCTTCTAAGATATAAGTACAGACGTCTCAGTACCGGTCCTTCAGACTCTTTCAAGCTTGTTCGTGAATTGTGAGACCTATGCAACCTAGTGCTCTGATACCAACTTGTCACGACCCAAATTCCCAACCCATGGGATCTTGATGGTGCCTAACACAATACTTGCTAGGCAAGCAGATGTTAGAAATTTACTAACCATTTCCTTTAAAAGTTTACTTGACACAATAGAAAATCTTAAAAATAAACAAATAAATCTAATGCTTTGAAATAAATGACTTCATGAATAATATTAAATAAAATGAAATGAACCACGAACTGTTACCAACTATATATCTACCCAGGGTCTAGTGTCACAATTCACGAACTACTAATGAATGCTACAAGTATTTGGCTGAAAGAAAAATATCTTTGTTTTGAATGAAATAAAACATCAACTAAATAGTGTAGAGAAGACTCCAGGAGTCTGCGAATGCCAGTAGATCTACCTCTTGTCTCCGTGAAAATGCATAGCTATGTCTTGAACTTAACACTGGTCAGTACCTGGATCTGCACAAGAAGTGTAGAATGCAGTATCAGTACAACCGACCCCATGTACTGAGTAAGTGCCGAGCCTAATCTCGACGAAGTAGTGATGAGGCTAAGACAGGGCATTTACAATGTAACCTGTGAACAATATATAATAAATGAAGAAGGAAATTCTAAACTAAAAAAACAATAATCTGTAGCAATGAATAAGATAATTCAGCCACCATTTTCAGGTCTCAACTATAACCAATTCTCACATAAGTTTCCAAATTTCCAAATTCCACTTTGAAACAACCGTAAGTACATAATATGATAAACAATAAACTAAAACAGTATGTTTTCAAATCCTAGTGTTTAAAAATAAGTAAAACATAAATGTCCTCCCTTATTGCTCCTTGTTGCAGCGCGTAACCCGCTCCCACCTGTCCACCCTTATTGCTCCTCCCTATATATATCACCCTTATTTCTCATGTTGCGGCGTGCAACCCGATCCCACCTGTCCACCCTTATCGCCCTGTTGCGGCGTGCAACCCGCTCCCACTAGACAATCACATCTCTTTATAAAAAAGGATTTTCACAATTTAAGTCAAGCCTTTCACAATATTTATGTCTCAACAATTGTAAACAGAACAAGTTTCACTTTAAGTAACAGTAAGAGGAGAATATGAAATAATGACAAAAAAACAATGAGTATTCCAGCCTTTATTTTATAAATAGTAAAACATGAATATTCTCCCTTATTGCTCCTTGTTGCAGCGTGCGACCCAATCCCACCTGTCCACTCTTATTGCTCCTCCCTATATATATATCACCCTTATTTCTCCTGTTGCAGCGTGCAACCCTATCCCACTTGTCCACTCTTATTTCTCCTCCCTATATATATATCACCCTTATTTCTCCTGTTGCAGCGTTCAACCCGATCGCACCTGTCCACCCTTATCACTCCTTGTTGCGGCATGTAACCCGCTCCCACCAGACAAATCATATTTCATCTCTTTATTTATAATAAAGTTTCACAAATCAGATTCCAAGCATTTCACAATACTTAAACCTCAATTATCATAAACAGGAAACTGTACTATTCAGAAACTTCACTAATTATCACTACACAGTTGTCGTGCCCCCTTTTTTTCTCGCGGAATCGAGTTTATGACATTAGTTGGGACAACTCTTTCCTTTTGGGAAAAGGATTTGCATATTTTGAAGAGTCGCCACCTAACGATTTTAACAGTGAGTTAGGGCACCTAAGGGATTCAATTACAACTACGTTTCTAACCAGAGATTTGGGTAAGGGCTTGAAATTATCCTAAGGGGAAGGTGTTAGGAACCCCTCAGGATCCACAAGTGTGGTTCCCGGCCAAATGGTTTCATGAATCTGTTCAACTAGCAAATAACAAATAAAGGCTCAAATAAGAGGGTATTTAAGTCTTGAGCATGCAGATGTTTTAAAGAAACAGTAAAGAAGATCGGCTTTTGAAAAGGAATTACGAGCTAGCATATAAAGGTATCCTAGGTTTATAATAATATAGATCACATCAATGCAATACCCGGTAATCACTCCTCAAAGAGGGGATACATGTGGTATTAGCGCACCGGTCATCATATCCATATTCTACCCTTTCCACCCCGTAAGGTTATTAAAACGAGTGTTGGTATCGACCTCTATTGCATGTTGTTACCCGTCCCTTCCTATCAGCCCCGGAGGAAATTAGGACTCTCATCCTAAAGGAGGTGCTAGGCAGACCCTCAGGTTTTAAAGGTAAATTCTAAGGCGATAGATAACAAAACAAGTACGACTGCAGATAAAGGAAAGCATAGAAAACATATAAAGGCTCAAACATTCCTCCACACACAGTACATATAAGCAGCATGTCTCATACACAATTAAGGTCTATATTAATTCAGGATCCTAAAGCATAGTATCTAGGTGATAAAAGAAAAACAGATTATTGCATAACTCAAAGAGGAAGTGTTAATCAGGCTTGCCTACTGGTTTTAAGCATGTTGACAGTTAAACATGATCACAAAGACAATTCTGATTTTATCTTTTTTAAGTTAATTACCTAAGGCTTGCCTAAGTGTTGGATAACATGCAACAGTTATTCATATTTTGTTAATGACGCTAAGCTGTTTTAGCTAATAACATGCGGTTCTAGGTGTGAAAATGTACAAAGACTAATTACCAGTTGCTGAGAACAGGGGACTGTTCTGTGTTTAGACTAAATTAAATAGATACGATTCTATAGCATGATATCAAATGCAGCATGATGCATAATAACTTAAACATGATTTCTAAATACACATAGAATCATAACATTATGCACAGTTTCAGGAGTAACATAAGTGACAGATTTTAAACGTTGTTTACCTAAAACAGGATCTCTACGTGTGTAGCATGATGAGACGTGATTATAGCATATTTATCCTAAGATAGTATTTCTAGTGAAATTTCTGAACATGGGTAGAATCACGTAATAGTAATTTATTTCATTGTAATTATTTATCCTATAGGCAGGATTTTTAAGTGTGGAGATGTAGAATACACATAAATCCTAAGTGGCATGATATCTAATGAATGGCATGGTGTACCTAAACATGGCTGCTATTGTGCATAGAGAAAATAAACCTAGAGGCATGGTTTCTACCCTTAATCATGCATATCACCCATCCATTCTCCCTATCTGGCGCCAAAGTTTCTTACAAATAATTATTATAGGCCATTGAATACGAATTACACAACTGAAATAGAAGGAAAATAAGAACTATAGGGAGCCTACAGAATAGGCTCAAGTCTCCAAGTCCTCAATGCCAGGTATTATTTTACAACCTTCTCATAATCCAGGTGTGTCAGAGTTCCCTAATGATCTCAAGGGCTCCCGCGCAGTGCTCACACCCAAATTTCATAGCCAAAATAGAGTGAGTGCAGTGTGGAATGACCAACCTCTATGTGTCAAAGTTCAAAGGGAGCTCAAGGGTCCCAAGGCAATGCTCACACAGATGGGCAGAACCTAGACTTCTAAGAGTATATGTGAGAGTGCTTTTTTTATTTTTTTAAAAGGGTTTAAGTAAGAAAAAAGTTTTGAGAAAAGGGTAAGTAAGAAAATAGTTTTGAGAAAGGGTAAGTAAGAAAACAGTTTTGAAGAGGGAAATTTGATTAATAGAAGTTCAACATCATAAAAAGGACCAGGGATAGTCCAACAATCACAAACAGGGGTAATGGGATTTGAGGGACAAATACAGAGTATGTGAGGGCAAACATGTAGCAGGCAGACACTCATATAGGCATGCAATCAGGAGCTCCTAAGGGTTCATAGGATTAAGGGTACAGTAAAGTACTAGGTTAGATTAACACCAAAACAACTAAGGCCATGATTAAACTAATGTACTAGTAATAGGCATGGAGATTCACGTAAGAAGCAGGTGCTAAGTATACAGAAACATGATGGTCAAGTAAAGCCTAACTTAACATGTTGGGGAGTTTAGGATCCTATATACATGTTGAATACTAAGTAAAAGCAAATTAGAAACACATTGAATTACAAAAGTGATAGAAACATGTTAGTTTGAGGACTGAAATCCAAATTAGAACATACCAGTGAAGTGAAGAAAGCAGTAACACAAACAGGAAGTTGGAGATGCACAATAGTTAGCCTTGGCTTGCAGCTGGCTAACTTAGAATAGAAGTAACTAGCACAGAAGAGATAGCAGAGAGTTTTTTTAATTGTGAGAGAGAGAGATTTTAACAGATCAAATCCTGTGTTTGGAAAATAATAGGCCTGGGTATATATAGCTTTGAAATCAGTAGTAAATAAGGTGCAGATCAAAGTCAGGCAGCAATTAAGGGAATCAGAATCAATCGGTTTAAGAATAGTATGGGTACTTCCTTAGTTAAGGGAGTTAACTCTCCAACGGTAGGAAAAGGTTACAAGTAAGGAAAGGAAGCAAATAAGGAAAGATTCATACACAGTAAGCACATAGTAGGGAATTGGGGGCAGGTTCATTAAAGCATTACTGTAAGAATCAATTGATAGTAATAAAGCAAGAAATAACTAATAGTCGTAAAGATTATCACTGGAAATCAATTAAAGGAAATCAATCACAGGAAATTAGGGATTCAAAATAGGAGTAGTACTGATTTTAGAATCAGCATAGGTTATGCAAAGTAAAACATAATTGGAGAGAGTCAGAAACCCTAGTGATTAAAACGGGGTAAAATCACACGGAATTAGGGGTTTACACAGGACAATGACATGAAACACTGAATAATCATAATACAAATAGGAAAGGCGAAGATTTACAGGTATCGATAAACAATGAATAGAGATAAATCACAGATTAAGCATGGTAATAGCAACCAGAAACCCTAACAAGAAATATGGAGTAAAACATCACGAAATTACAGAATAATCAAGAGAACAGGGTGAACGCAATAGAACAAATGAACACAAGTTGTAAACAAACTCAGAGCCATAGGTGAAAGCTAAGACTTTAGGGTTTTTAACGAAATAACTCAGACACAAAGGGAAAAGGCTCGAATAAAGCTTAACATAATAAAAATCATAAGATAATACTTAAAATATGAAGGGAAATCATTTTTGAAAAGAGGTTTGAAAACCCTAGTTAGAAGGTGAAGAGTCACTTCATGAAAAATCGGAAAACCTTTTGAAAACACAAAAAATAGCTCGAAATAAGCCAAGATCTGTTATAGATCTACAAAAATCAGAGACTGATAGTTAGGGTTTTATAGAGACAACCCAAAAAGAAGGAGAATCGGCTAAAGAACCACTGGTTCTAGCCGAAAAATGAAGAAATCTTACTCGGACGGCCATGGATGGCCGGAGAACGGCATGTGAGATCATGGAAGGTAAGTGAACCGCCTCTGGTTCCCTTGAAAACCTCTAGGCAACATCAATCCGGTGTATAAGGAGAGCCATAGGCTGGTGGAGGTGGTGGTGAGACCACTATAGTTACTGGCAAAGCAACGGTCGGAGAAGGGGCTAGGTTTAGCAGAGGGAGTCGAAGAGATGAGAGAGTTGAGAGAGATGAGAGGAGAGGACGGCGGAGTGTAACGATAGATTGAGAGGGGGAATGAGGGTTTGGGGTAGGTCGTTTAGGATTAATTAAGGAAAGGGGTAATCTGAGCCGTTGATCAAAATGATCAACGACCAGGATTTAAGAGGACCTGGGCTGGGTTAGGTGGAGGTTTGGGCTTGGGTCATTTTAATTGGGGTTTGGGCTGGTTTTAATAGGTTAGAAGTGAAATGAAAAAAGGCTATTTGTTAAATACCCCATAAAAAATAGATAAAAAATTTATAAAGATAGATGATAATTATAAAAATAAAATTGATGCTTAATAAAATTAAATTAACATGATTAATTAGTATTTAAAATATACAATGACTAGTTCTTGGCCCAAAAAAGCATAAAACATATGATTAGGCTATAATTGCGAAATTATTGCAATTATAGCCAAATAGTGCCAATCTGGCTAATTGTAAAATAATTTAATCTTACCAAGGCCGAAAATAATGTATTAAGTCAAGAGATGTCTTTGAAATCATTTGTAATGCAATTTATAATTAATTATTAGAGATAAAAATACTGGATAAATTGGAAATAAATTTGTAAAAATATGAGAAAATTATGGAAAAATACCAAATATTATGGAAACCTGATTTTGAAGGTATATATGCAAATTTAAAAAATAATTTGAGGAAAAATTGGGTATCAACAGCTGCTCCTCTTTACCCAGGAAGGATAGAAGAGTTGTCGGGTAAAGACATGATGGCCAATTTGACCGAGTGGAAATAGCTTGAGAGGTTCAGGCCGCACCCTGGTTTCTGAGCTACCTACATATCCCTGGTTTTACAGGAATCAGTCCGTATGTAGTTCAGGAGCCACCGACGAAGTATACCGATGAAGTTTTATAAGGATGGACGCAAAGTGCAAGGTTGGGTGAACAAGCGGCTTACAAGGTAGTTAGGAGAACCGGGACGAGACCGCGCCTGCCATGACGGCTGTTGCTTGCCGGGTTACCTGCAAATGAGTAATACAAACATATCATGCGTAATTTAAACATGATGCAAATCCCCGTTGGACTATGAATGTTGTCTTTGGACGGTTAAGGATGACGTCTTTAGAGCATGATGTCATGGGCCATGAATTTCTTGATGCAGGATTCGCAGGCCATGAAATGATGTTCTCGGACCATGAAGATGGTACCTCTGAACGATGACGCCTTTGAATAATGATATGCAAACTGAAAACATAGATCCTCAGGCCATGACATGGTGTTATCGGTCCATGAATATGGTGCCTCCGAACGATGACTCCTTTGGATAAGTTGACGATATTTCAGCCCATGAAGATGCAATAGTATGATGCTAACAAGGCAGCGCTTAGTCTTGCGAATTAAATGGGTAGAGCTTAGCTCAAAAGGAAAGCGCAGTAAATAATGCTAGGGGCATTTGCCGCTTTTGAGAAGTAAATGGAGGTAGTGTTTAACCTCGGAAGGCAGAAAGGTAGCCTTATGCAAGATGCGAATGCCGATGGAGACAACGTTTAGTCTCGGAAGGCAGAAAGGTAGCCTTATGTAAGATGTGAATGCAGATGGAGATAGATTTTAGTCTCGGAAGGCAGAAAGATAGCCTTATGCAAGATGCGAATGCAGATGGAGACAACATTTAGTCTCAGAAGGCAGAAAGGTAGCCTTATGCAAGATGCGAATGCATATGGAGATAGCATTTAGTCTCGAAAGGCATAATGGTAGCCTTATGCAAGATGCGAATGTAGATGGAGACAACGTTTAGTCTCGGAAGGCAGAATGGTAGCCTTATGCAAGATGCGAATGTAGATGGAGACAACGTTTAGTCTCGGAAGGCAGAATGGTAGCCTTATGCAAGATGCGAATGCAGATGGAGACAACATTTAGTATCGGAAGGCAGAAAGGTAGCCTTATGCAAGACGAGAATGCAAATGGAGACAGCGTTTAGTCTCGGAAGGAAGAATGGTAGCCTTATGCAATATGCGAATGCGGATGGAGACAACGTTTAGTATCGGAAGGAAGAAAGGTAGGCTTATGTAATATTTAAGGAAGGACAACAGAAATTCGTAGCTGGTATTAAATTGCGGTAGAGCATTGTGATAATGAAGCATTGTTTGTGCTGATAATAAGTGTCGGCGTGATGAGTTTGAGGAACGATGTCTGTCTTTTGAGCGGATAATATGTCTCAGGGCTTTTGCAATTTTGTGCCAGCATCCAAAGAAAGATCGTGAGTTTCTAAAGGGGAAAGGTTAGTTCGCATTCCTGCTGGCTTTGCTTGGCTTGTTTGCTTGATCATGATGATACTGTCTGTATCATTGGGGTACCGTTCGCTAAACCAGCTGCTTTAGGAAAAAAATGCATGATTTTGTAAGATATAATATATAATATAAAATAGTTTTAGATGAACCGACGAGATGACACGACTTGAGACATTGTAACCTCTCCCGCTGCGGAATTTTGAGGGTCCTCCTCAAAATTCTGCCCCAGTTTGCTGGGTGGATGCCTCCGACTGCTGCTCGCGCGGCAATTGGCTGAACTTGCTTTGGAATTTTGAGGGTCCCCTTCAAAATTCTGCTCCAGTTTCCAATTGCGGGAAAAAATAAATTTTTATTAAATTGTGACCGAACCCATAGGGCTGCCTACGTATCCCATCTTAAATGGGAATCAGGTCAGGCGTAGTTCAAATTACATCACTGAGAAAGCATAAAGATTACACATAGTAGCGCTTAACTGCATCTGAATTGATCGGTTTCGGCCGAACTTCTCTGTCCATTTCTGGAAGTATGAGTGCTCCTCCTATTAGCACTCTATAAACCATGTATGGAACTTGCCAGTTGGGAGAGAGATTCCCCTTGGCTTCATCTTGATGTGGAAATATTTTCTTTAACACCAGTTGCCCTGGTGTGAATCGTCTCGGCTTGAATTTCTTGTTGAAGGCCTGGCCATTCTGTTTTGATATAGTTGACCATGAGATACTGCATTCATTCTCTTCCCGTCTATGAGGGATAGCTTCTCATAACGACTTCTTACCCACTCTGCATCGCTGAGCTCAGCTTCCTGTATAATTCTTAGAGATGGAATCTCCACTTCGGCAAGAATTACAGCCTCTGTACCATAAACTAGCATATAGGGAGTTGCTCCTATTGATGTGCGGACAGTGGTGCGGTATCCCAATAAGGCGAATGATAACTTTTCCTTCCACTGCTTATGCCTTTCTATCATCTTCCTTAGTATCTTCTTGATGTTTTTGTTAGCGACCTCTACGGCTCCATTCATCTGAGGTCTGTATGTTGTGGAATTCTTGCGTTTGATCTTGAAAGTTTCACACATAGCTTTCATCAAGTCACTGTTAAGATTAGAACCATTGTCGGTGATGATTGACTCTAGAACTCCGACCGACAAACAATGCGGTCGCAGACAAAGTCGGCCACGACTTTCTTAGTAACTGCTTTGTAGGAGGCTGCTTCGACCCATTTAGTGAAGTAGTCAATGGCGACCAAAATGAGCTTGTGGCTATTGGAAGCGGCAGATTCGATTGGTCCAATAACGTCCATACCCCCAAGCGGCGAACGATCATGGTGAGCTGGTTGAATTGATATCACTTGGAGGCACCTTTATCATATCCCCATGTATCTGGCAGCGGTGGCACTTCCGAAACATACTGGATGCAGTCCGTTTCCATAGTCATCCAAAAGTAACCAACTCGGAGTATTTTCTTTGCTAAAACAAAACCGTTTATATGTGGGCCCCAGGTCCCAGCATGAATTTCTTCCAGCATTTTTGATGTTTCTTTTGTGTCAACACACCTTAATAACCCCAAATCGGGAGTCCGCCTAGAAAGGATTCCTCCGTTGTTGAAGAAATTGTTGTACAATCTCCGAAGTGTGCGTTTCTGAGTGGAATTTGCAAGCTCGGGGTGTTCTTTGCCAAGTACTTATCGATGTCATGAAACCAAGGATTTCCGTCTGCTTCTTCCTCGACATGGGCACAGTAAGCTGGATGATTATGGATCTTTATGAGAATAGGGTCAATGAAATTCTTGTCCGGATGCTGGATCATTGAGGACAAAGTAGCTAATGCGTCGGCGAACTCATTCTGGATTCTGGGGACGTGCCGGAACTCTATCTTTGTGAACCTCTTTCTTAATTCCTGTACGTGGTGTAGGTATGGCAGTATCTTGGAATTATTTTTTGCCCATTCTCCTTGTACCTGATGTACCAATAAGTATGAATCACCGATCACTAACAATTCCTGGATGTTCATGTCAATGGCCATATTGTTGGTGCAAGGGAACCTGAGCTTGGCAGATATCGGATAATGATGACCGATCTCTGATACTAGGACTGCTCCAATACCGATTCCCTTGAAGTTTTCTGCTCCATCGAAGAACATCCTCCAACCATCATAGGATTCTGCAATGTGTTCTCCTATGAATGATGCCTCCTCATCAGGAAAATATGTTTTCATGGGGTTCGTATCCTCCGTCTACGGGATTCTCAGCAAGATGGTATGTTAGATCTTGTCCTTTAACTGCCTTCTGAGTCATGTAAACAATTTCGAATTCGCTCAGCAGGATTTTCCACTTAGCTAGCTTTCCAGTGGGCATGGGCTTCTGAAAGATGTACTATAATGGATCCATCCTTGATATGAGATATGTTGTGTAGGCACAGAAGTAATGCCTCAGCTTTTGGGCGACCCAAGTTAGATCACAATAGGTACGCTCTAATAGAGAATATCGGGCCTCATATGGAGTGAACTTCTTGCTGAGGTAATAAATAGCTTGTTCCTTCCTTCCTGTTTCATCGTGTTGCCCCAGAACGTAGCCGAAAGCTCCATCTAACACGGCAAGATAAAGTAACAGAGGTCTGCCTGGCTCAGGCGGTTCTAGGACTGACGGTGTTGACAAATATTCCTTGATTCTGTCGAAAGACTTTTGAAAATCATCGGTCCACTAGGTCACAACGTCCTTCTTCAGCATCTTAAAGATTGGCTCACAGATGACGATAGATTGTGCTATAAACCGGATGATGTAATTAAGCCTCCCTAAGAAACTCATCACATCTTTCTTGTTCCTTGGTGGTGGTAGCTTTCGAATGGCTTTGACTTTTGACGGATCCAATTCTATTCCCCGGCGGCTTACAATAAATCTCAGCAACTTCCCAGCAGGAACCCCGAATGCACACTTCGCGGGGTTTAGTTTCAGATTGTATTTTCGCAATCTATTGAAGAACTTCTCCAAATTCTCCATGTGATTAGCAACTTTCTTTGATTTGATAATGACATCATCCACGTACACCTCGATCTCCTTATGAATCATGTCATGGAATATGGTGGTCATGGCCCTCATGTAGGTGGCCCCTGCATTCTTCAAGCCGAATGGTATCATCTTGTAACAATACACTCCCCACGGCGTAATGAACGCCATTTTCTCAGCATCTTCCTCATCCATCCAAATCTGGTGATAACCAGCGAAGCAATCCTCGAAGGAATGAAATTCATGCTTGGCGCAGTTGTCAATCAGAATGTGTATATTTGGCAAGGGGAAGTCATCTTTCGGACTGGACCGGTTGAGATCCTAGTAGTCAACGCAGACTCTGACCTTCCTGTCCTTCTTTTCCACAGGTACAATGTTGGCTAACCATTTCAGGTACTCCACTACCCGGAGAACTTTGGCGTTGATCTGCTTGGTAACTTCTTCTTTGATTTTCAAACTCATGTCGGGTTTGAACTTGCAGAGCTTTTGTTTCACTGGTGGACACATTGGATTGGTTGGCAGTTTGTGAGCCACAATAGACATACTTAGACCAGTCATGTCATCATACGACCATGCAAATACGTAATCATACTCTCTTAGAAACTCTATGTATTCTTTCTTTTCTGATGGTGACAAATGAATGTTGATGCGAGTCTCCTTGACGTTTTCTGAATCTCCCAGGTTGATAACTTCGGTCTCATCCAGGTTGGACTTAGGTCTGTTCTCAAAGTTCTCAACTTCTTTGACAATCTCGTCAGGTATGTCGTCTTCATCTGAATCAATGTCCGTTTGCTGCGTTGTCTCATTGCATGTCACATTCATCGGTTCATCAAGACAAGTAATAGTAATGTTGTATAAATAAAGTAATTAGAGAAAACAATAGCAATAAATATCAGATTCGTAAGAGAAATTTAGAAGATGCTTTTATTCCTCGTCTGAACCGTAAACAGTGTCAGCCTTCTTGAAAGTCTGCTCAAGATAAGGTATCGGCTGCTCCAAAGGGTAATAGGGACCGCGCCAAGGTGGCGACCAGTCGTTGAATTCCTGCCAAGTGTACTCATACCCCAGACCGAAAGTGGTGCCATGTTCCTTGAGCTTTATGGGCTTCGTGATCCCTTGGAGGTTCTTACTGAGCCCTTTTCCTGGCTCATATCCTCTCCAGTTCAGGATGCTCTCAATCTTGCTATCCCACCACTTTTCCTTGTCGATAGTATTGACCCGCTCAATGTGGTGGTAAGTTCCTCCGCCTATCTTCCTTTTTTCGTCAATCACCGGAATAGTTTGACGACTATAAATGGGGTTGCTACCGTCACCATGAATAATCACCTCTTGGTGGTTCCACTCAAATTTTACCGCCTGATGTAGAGTTGATGCTACGGTCCCCGCAGCATGAATCCAGAGTCGTCCCAACAACAGGTTGTAGAATGCTGGAACATCTATCACCTGGAAATTCACTTCGAACCAAGTCGGTCCCATCTACAGACATAGACTGATCTCCCTCATGGTGGTCCTCTGAGAACCGTCGAAGGCTTTCACATTGATCTCCCCATCCCTTATCCTATGTAGCCCTTTACCCAGTTTCTTGAGTGTTATCAACGGACAGATGTTAAGACTAGAACCTCCATCGATCAATATTCTTGTGATGAAATGATCTTCGCATTTCACGGTGATGTGCAATGCTTTGTTGTGCCCCAATCTTTCAGGTGGTAACTCGTCCTCATGAAAAGTGATTTTATGACTCTCCGGTACCTGACCTACCATATTGGCCATTTCCCCACTAGTGATGTTGTTTGGCACATATGCTTCACTCAACACTTTCAACAAAGCATTTCTGTGTGTTTTCGAATTCTACAACAGAGAGAGGATGGCTATCTGTGCCGGTGTCTTGTTCAGCTGGTCGATGACTGAATACTCCTTAGCCTGTACCTTTCTCCAAAGGTCATCGAGACCTGTCTCGATAAGGGGAGGCCGGTAGGCAGCCTGCTTGCTTGACTCGGCCAGATGCTCAGGGATGTAGACCCTACCAGTTCTTGTCATTCCCTGTGCTGCGATAACTTTCTCAGACCTGACCTTGCCTTTCCTTTTCGCCTCGGCTGTGTAGTCCCAAGGGATAGCGTTTGAATATAAGGGCGGTGTGGTTGACATTGCCACCGGAATTGGTGCAGCAATCCTTACTTCAAACGTAATGTGTGTTCGGGGTGGCAAGACTGTGACCTCGAATGATGCCGGTGCATTTGCTGGAGATACAAACTCAACTTTAATTGGCACTGGTGACTTTGCAGGTGGCGTTGCTTCAAACTCAAACGGTATAGACATATTCACCTCAACGTCCTCAGATGGTTGAATCTGGAATATGATCGGTTTGATAGTGACTGCGGGTTTCTTTGGGTCATCGTCTTCTGCGATCAACCCGATTGACCCCTCGGGATCCCAATCATATTTTATTTCAATCATATGGATACCTCTACCCTTATGGTCTGGCAGAGGATTGTCGCGGACGTTTGGAGCGGGGTCTTTCGCCACAATAATCTTGTTGTCAATGAGAGCTTGTATTTTGTCCTTCAGAGAGCGGCATTCTTCGATGGTGTGTCCTTTCATGCCAGAATGGTATGCACATGATTTATTTGGGTTAACCCACTGAGAAGGGTTCTCAGGGGTGGCAACAAGGATTTGTGTGACATAACCAGCGGCTTTGAGCTTCTCATACAGCTGGTCAATGGGCTCGGCTATGGCGGTGTATTGCTTTGGAGGGCGGCGATCAAAATTGGGACGAGGTCTAGGGAAGTTTTGGCGTGCAGGGGTGATTGGTAATGGGATGGCTGGTAATTATAAGTGTGGTAGACAGGAGCGGGTTGTGAATATCTGGGCGAAGCAGGTTGATATGTGGGCGGTGGAGCTTGGTAGGAAGGTGGTGGAGCTTGGTAATTTGGTGAGGGTGCTTGGTAATTTGGTGTTGGATGGTATGTGAGTGGAGGTGTTGGATAAGATTGGTATTTGAGCGGGGACTTGGCTCTTTGTGCAACCATTACGGCTCCCACGTCTATCTTCTTAGACACACCACTGGACTATAGAGCCTTGTTACTGTCTTTCAAGGCTTCAAAATTTGTAACCATACCGCTTTTAATACCTCTTTCAATCCGCTGACCCAATTTGATGATGTTAGAGAACTTGTGGCTTTCAATCATCATTAATCGTTCATAATAATGCGGGTCCTGAGCCCGGAAAAAGAACTTGTTCATCTATTCTTCCTCTAGAGCAGGTCTGACTTTAGCGGCTTCAGACCTACAGCGAGTAGCATACACGCGAAAGGTTTCTGTAGGTTTCTTCTTCAAATTTTGAATGTAGAACACATCTGGTGCGTTCTCTGTGTTGAATCTAAACATTTCCATAAAATCAGACGCCATGCTTACCCTGTTTGCCCATTTCTTGGGGTCTTGGCTGATGTACCAAGACAGTGCATCTCCCTTTAAACTCCTCATGAACAGCTTCATGCGGATTCTTTCATCCTTTCCCACGCCAACCAGTTTGTCGCAATAGGTCCTTAGATGGACTCTCGGCTCACCAGTACCGTAAAACATTTCAAACTTTGGATGTTTGTACCCCTCGGGCAGTTCGACATCAGGTTGGATACAAAGGTCTTCATAATTCAACCCTTTAATTTCCTTGGTTCCTTCAACACCCTGGACTCGGCTGGCCAGTTTCCTAAGCTCCTCGGCCAGGTTCCTAATAAGTAAATCCTTTTCGTTAGACTCGGACGCCTGTGGGATAGGCGGAGTGGAGTGGATCACGGTTTCCACATAGATGGGATTGTTATAGGTGTGGAAATGGTCTTTTGTGGGGTTTTGAGGTTCTGGGATGAGTAGTGGGGGTGTTATTTGAGGTGTGGCAAGCATTGCACGGTGTCGGTAGAGTTTGGTTCTTTGGGGGAGTGACGTGATGGTGAGGTGCGGGATGATTTTGCTGTCTTGGGATATTTTGTGGAGGTGCGGGGTTTTGAGCATTTGGAAGGTTGACGTCGGGGATGTTGAGGGAAAATGAAAAATTGGCCAGATTCCGTACTTCAGCAATTTCTGTTCAAGTGGTCATGCAGGACCTGAATACCTCGACCATCAGTGGTCTCTACCTGTTCAATCATATTCTCCTTTCTGGTGCCGTTGGATTCTTCTATCTTACTTTTGCCTTTGTCTTTGCCCTTGGGAGGACTAGGAGGAGGAGTAGGTGGAGGGCCCTTGGATCTGGTGCAATAGGCTGATGATGCCAGAATGCACGGACTAACCTTTGGGGAGGGGAGTAAGAAAAAATAAAACAAAAGGTAACCAAGTCAGTGAGGATTATGAAAAGAATATTGCAGTATTTAAACACATAATGCGGAAATGTAAAGCGCGTCCTAAGTTGGGAACCTCTTTGTGACCGAGGTAGGCCTAGTGACAAATTGATTTGGAGAACTTAAAATGCTAAATGCTTCATTTTATTGATAAGAAAAATAGACAAATCCCAAAATGATAGACGAAAGATAAAAGTCACTAATGGTCGTTGGCCTTATTACAATGATAGAAAAATAAAGATACTCCTATCTACTTAGTCCCAGAAGGACCTTCCCCAGACTCGGCATACTTGCTTTCCTTGTACAGTTTTCCCAGCTCGTGAAGTCCCAGCAGCAGGTAGGTTTTGGCTAGGTATCCTCCTGCAGCTCCCTCAGCCTTTTGACAATCTTCAACTCTTTTGATGAACTTTTCTTCCAGCTCGATTATACCTCGTTCCAAGTACCCCTGCCTCTTGTTGGTGTTGATAGCCATGTCTTTCCATTCCTCGATCAGTTTTTGTTGGACTCATGTATCTTGTAATGGTCATCCTCATATTCCCAGATCCTTTTTCGCAGTTGGTTGTATTTGACTTGTGCCTCGGACCTTTCATCTATAACTCTGTGACCTCGGACGTACCCCGACTTGCTCTGACCACCCAGATCCTCTTCTAACCAACCAAGATATAAAGGGGTATAACCAGTGTGATACTTATCTGGCTCGATGGTGTCTTTCACAAGTATAATCTTGCAGTGCCACAGGTGCCGAGCTTGGCACTTGTGAGGACTGTCATTATTTTGAAAGTCAGCTCGAAGATGGCTCATCTTCTCGACCTTATGGATGACTTGCTTCTTTTCTGCTTGCCTCATAATTTGAAGAGGGACGTAAGGGTATGTCCCCCTTAGACCAATCAGTATCAGAAATGATGCATCTCGGGATCGAATGATGAACTCATCCGTTGGAAACCATTCAAACATCCATTGAACATGTTCTTCAGTCAAGTTATCAAAAAGCCCAACCCATCCCTCAACATTTTCAGGCTGAGCGAACATGTCAGGGATATAACTCATTCGCTTTCGGTGATGGAAAGTGATGTGGTCATCCTACATTCTGCGGTGAATTTCCTGTCGATATTCGCCTTTTTGGAGATGTTCCATGAGCCAGAGTTGAAGTAATAAATTTCAACCTTCGAAATGCTTTGCTCCTTGTTGACACCTTTCTAAGGCACGATATATGTCTGCAACGATCATGGGCACAATTCTGAAATCTTTCCCATTTACCCCTTCCATTATGGACTTAGTTACCATGGCTAGCATGGTATGGATCCTTTCCTTCTTCATCGGGAACATGATCAAACCCAAAAAGAAAACCATAAACACGAACACTCGGTGATGGACGTGTCCCAGGGAGGTGATAACAAACTCGTCATGGTAGGTACGGTATGATTTGCTGTAGCCATACCTTTCGTACAAGTAGTCAAAAGGAATGTACGAATCCTCCAAACATACCAATTCTGCGTCCTTTTTCAGGCCCATCATTCTGAGGAAACTTTTTCCTGTGCGGTTCTCAGGCATCAACAACCCCGGAGTTTCCCATACTAGGTTAGCCAGACCTCCTATCTTTTCTATCAAAGGTGCCATTTTGATGTTCCCAAAGCAGAACACGGATCTTTCACGATCCCAGAACAGGGTAGCAGCCTCTATTATCATTTTTTTTGGCTGGATTTCCAGAAGAGACGGTAGATTACCCAAGTGTTTCCTGACGATAGCCTTGTCACTAGAGTGCAGATCCTCCCACCAACTCAACAGTCTTGGGTTGATATTGGAGACGATGCCGAATCTGGGGACTTCGTGCCTCATTTTTTATGCAAAGCAAATAAATTTAGGCCCTTACCCTACCAGATTTGACTATTTATCATCAATAATTAGCAGTAAGCATTAAGTTCTCCAAATAAATGCACAGAACGTGAGGGCGTCCGTTTGGGTTTAGGGAAACCCGGTGGACTTTTGGATAAGGCTATCTTAAAAGCTATCGTGCGGACGACACTTTAGCTTGACTAGGTTTGACCATGATGCATGCAATAGTGAAACAGAGTAAGGTTTCTATGGGGTTTTAGATCGGTACCCTTGAGCGGACAACTCAAGGGGGAAAGGCACGGAACCGTCGACTGCACTGTTGATCGACTAGTTTTACCGCAAATAAGTCTTTCCGAATTTAGTGGGTGATAATATAGGAAGGGAGGAACCACTCATCAAATGCTGCTATAGTATTTTGTTTGGCATGAGTGGAGTATGAATATTGAGCTTGATTTATGCAATAAGTATTAAAACAAGTTGTCATGTATTTGTACGTTAAAGAAAGCGGTAAAAACGGTAGTAATGATTAAAGCAGTTACAAAAGGAAACAACGAGACATGTCAGTTTCAATTTTGAGGAAAAGTAAATACCCGAAGTAAACAATTAATTGCATGTAAAGGGAATAGGAAAGGGTGCAAGTATTTAAAACAAAGACACAAATTCACGAAACAATTTGAAATGGTAAAAGCCTGGATATCCCCAGCATATTCGCCATGCTATCGCGCCCCCTTTTCTTTTCTCTCGCGGAATCGGGTTTATGACATTGGTTGGGACAACTCTTTCCTTTTGGGAAAGGGATTTTGCATATTTTGAAGAGTCGTCACCTAACGATTTTAACGGTGTGTTAGGGCACCTAAGCGGTTTAATTACAACTACTTTGCTAACCAGAGATTTGGGTAAGGGCTTGAAATTATCCTAAGGGGAAGGTTTTAGGCACCCCTCAAGATCCACAAGTGTAGTTCTCGGCCAAATGATTTCGTGAATTTGTAAAACTAGCAAATAACAAATAAAGGCTCAAATAACAGGGGATTTAAGTCTTGAGCATGCAGATGTTTTAAAGAAACAGTAAAGAAGATTTTCTTTTGAAAAGAATTACGAGCTAGCATATAAAGGTATCCTAGGTTTATAATAATATGGATCACATCAATGCAATACCCGGTAATCACTCCTCGAAGAGGGGATACACGTGGTATTAGCGCACCGGTCATCATATCTATATTCTACCCTTACCACCCCCTAAGGTTATTACAACGAGTGTTGGTCTCAACCTCTATTGCATTCTGTTACCCCTCCCTTCCTATCAGTCCCGGAGGAAATTAGGACTCCTATCCTAAATGAGGTGCTAGGCAGACCCTCAGGTTTTAAAGGTAAAATTCTAAGGCGACAGATAACAAAACAAGTAGGACTGCAGATAAAGGAAAGCATAGAAAACATATAAAGGCTCAAACATTCCTCCACACACAGTACACATAAGCAGCATGTCTCATACACAATTAAGGTCCATATTAATTCAGAATCTTAAAGCATGGTATCTAGGTGATAACACAAAGACAGATTATTGCATAACTCAGAGAGGAAGTCTTAACCAGGCTTGCTTACTGGTTTTAAGCATGCTGACAGTTAAACATGATCACAAAGACAATTATGATTTTATCTTTTTAAGTTAATTACCTAAGGCTTGCCTAAGTGCTGGATAACATGCAACAGTTATTCAGATTTGTTAATGACTCTAAGTTGTTATAGCTAATAACATGCGATTCTAGGTGTGAAGATATACAAAGACTAATTACCAGTTTCTGAGAACAGGGGACTGTTCTGTGTTTAGACTAAATGCAATTAAATAGATACGATTCTATAGCATGATATCAAATGCAGCATGATGAATAATAACTTAAACAGGATTTCTAAATGCACATAGAATCATAGCATTATGCTTAGTTTCAGGAATTACATAGCTTACAGATTTTAAACGTTGTTTACATAAAACAGGATCTCTACGTGTGTAGCATGATGAGACGTGATTACAACTTATTTATCCTAAGACAGTATTTCTAGTGAAATTTCAGAACATGGGCAGGATCATGTAATAGAAACTTATTTCATTGTAATTATTTATCCTATAAGCAGGATTTCTAAGCGTGGAGATGTCGAATACACATAAATCCTAAGTGGAGTGGTATATAATGCATGGCATGGTGTACCTAAACATGGCTGCTATTGCGCATAGAGAAAATAAACCTAGAGGCATGGTTTCTACCCTTAATCATGCATATCACCCATCTATTTTCACTATCCGACCCTAGCGTTGTTTACAAATAATTATTACAGGCCATTGGATACGAATTACATAGCTGAAATAGAAGGAAAAAATGACATAAACTATAGGGAGCCTACAGAATAGGCTCAAGTCTCCAAGTCCTCAATGCCGGGTATTATTTCACAACCTTCTCATAATTCGGGTTTGTCAGAGTTCCGTAAGGACCTCAAGGGCTCCCGGGCAGTGCTCACACCCAGATTTCATAGCCAAAATAGAGTAAGTGCAGTGTGGAATGGCCAACCTCTATGTGTCAAAGTTCAGAGGGAGCTCAAGGGTCCCAAGGCAATGCTCACACAGAAGGGGCAGAACCTAGACTTCTAAGAGTATATGTGAGAGTGATTTTTTTTTTGTTTTTTTTTTTTAAAATGGTTTAAGTAAGAAAACAGTTTTGAGAAAAGGGTAAGTAAGAAAATAGTTTTGAGAAAGGGTAAGTAAGAAAACAGTTTGAAGAGGGAAATTTGATTGGAATAGAAGTTCAACATCATACAAAGCACCCGGGATAGTCCAACAATCACAAACAGGGGTAATGGGATTTGAGGGACAAATACAGAGCATGTGGGGAAAACATGTAGCAGGCAGACACACATATAAGCATGCAATCAGGAGCTCCTAAGGGTTCAGAGGATTAGAGGTACAGTAAAGTACTAGGTTATATTAACACCAAAACAAATAAGGTCATGATTAAACTAATGTACTATTCATAGGCATGGAGATTCACGTAAGAAGAAGGTGCTAAGTATACAGAAACATGCTGGTGAAGTAAAGCCTAACTTAACATGCAGAGGGGAGTTTAGGATCCTATATTCATGTTGAATACTAAGTAAAAGCAAATTAGAAACACACTGAATTACAACAGTGATATAAACATGTTGGTTTGAGGATTGAAATCTAAATTAGAACAAACCAGTGAAGTGAAGAAAGCAGTAACACAAACAGGAAGTAGGAGATGTACAATAGTTAGCCTTGGCTTGCAGCCGACTAACTTAGAATAGTAGTAACTAGCACAGAAGAGAGAGCAGAGAGTTTTTTAATTGTGTGAGAGAGAGATTTGAACAGATCAAATCCTTTGTTTGGAAAATAAGAGGCCTGGGTATTTATAGCTTTGAAAACAGTAGTAATTAAGGTGCAGATCAAAGTCAGGAAACAATTAAGGAATCAGAATCAATCAGTTTAAGAATAGTATGGGTACTTCATTAATTAAGGGAGTTAACTCTCCAACGGTAGGAAAAGGTTACAAGTAAGGAAAGGAAGCAAATAAGGAAAGATTCATACATAGTACACAGAGTAGGGAATTTGGGGCAGGTTCGTTGAAGAACTACTGTAAGAATCAATTGATATTAATAAAGCAAAAAATAACTAATAGTCGTAAAGATTATTACTGGAAATCAATTAAACGAAATCAATCACAGTAAATTAGGGATTCGAAATAGGGGTAGTACTGATTTAAGAAGCAGCATAGGTTATACAAAGTAAACACATAATAGGAGAGAGTCAGAAATCCTAGTGATTAAAATAGGGTAAAATCACAAAGAATTAGGGGTTTACATAGGACAATGACATGAATCACTGAATATGCATAATACAAACAGGAAAGGCGAAGATTTAGAGGTATCTATAAACAATGAATAGAGATGAATCGTAGATTAAGCATGGTAATAGCAACCCGAAACCCTAACAAGCAATATGGGGTAAGACATCACGAAATTACAGAATAATCAAGAGTATAGAGTGAACACAATAGAACAAATGAACACATCGTTGTAAACAAACTCAGAGCCATAGGTGAAAGCTAAGACTTTAGGGTTTTTAACGAAATAACTCAGACACAAAGGGAAAAGGCTCGAATAAAGCTTAAACATAATAAATATCATAAGATAATACTTAAAATATAAAGGGAAATCATTTTTGAAACGAGGTTTGAAAACCCTAGTTAGAAGGTGAAGAGTCACTTCATGAAAAATCGGAAAACCTTTTGAAAACACCAAAAATAGCTCGGAATAAGCCAAGATCTGTTATAGATCTATGAAAATCAGAGACCGATAGTTAGGGTTTCATAGAGACAACCCAAAGAGAAGGAGAACCGGCTAAAGAACCACTAGTTCTAGCCGAAAAATGAGGAAATCTTACTCGGACGGCTATGGATGGCCGAAGAACGGCATGTGAGATCATGGGAGGTAAGTGAACCGCCTCTGGTTCCCTTGAACCTCAGGACAGCATCAATCCGGTGTAGGAGGAGAGCCATAGGCTGGAGGTGGTGGTGAGACTACCATAGTTAACTGCAAAGCAATGACCGGAGAAGGGGCTAGGTTTAGCAGAGGGAGTCGAAGAGATGAGAGAGTTAAGAGAGATGAAAGGAAGGACGGCGGAGTGTAATGATAGAATGAGAGGGGGAATGAGGGTTCAGGGTAGGTAGTTTAGGATTAATTAAGGAAAGGGGTAATTTGAGTCGTTGATCAAAATGATCAACGGCCAGGATTTAAGAGGACCTGGGCCGGGTTAGGTGGAGGTTTGGGCTTGGGTCATTTTAATTGGGGTTTGGGATGGTTTTAATAGGTTATAATTGAAATGAAAAAATGGCAATTTGTTAAATACCCCATAAAAAATAGATAAATAATTTGTAAAAATAGCTAATAATTATAAAAATAAAATTGATGCTTAATAAAATTAAATTAACATGATTAATTAGTATTTAAAATATAAAATGACTAATTATTGGGCCAAATAGCATAAAACATATGATTAGGCTATAATTGCGAAGTTATTGCAATTATAGCCAAAGAGTGCCAATCTGGCTAATTTTGAAATAATTTGATCTTACCAAGGCAAAAAATAATGTATTAATTTAAGAGATGTCTTTAAAATCATTTGTAATGCAATTTATAATTAACTATTAGAGATAAAAATACTGGATAAATTGGAAATAAATTTGTAAAAATATGAGAAAAATACCAACTGTTATGGAAACCTGATTTTGAAGGTATATATGCAAATTTAAAATAATTTGAGGAAAAATTGGGTATCAACAACAGCGAAACCAACCGAAATGTATAATGTAACACTGACAACCAGCTCAACCAGATTTATCACAATGTGATTAAGGAACAAGTAACACTTCCAAAATACTTGGAACAATACTTAACACAAGTCGACGAAAATAATTAGACATGGAGGCATCAATGATCATAAAACAATTTAAGCCAGGAATCAATTAAATTGGAAATAAGGAAGGGACCATGGTCAACAATAATTTTAGTGGTGCATAGATACTCGTCACCTCACCTATACACCACACACATGAAAATTCATATAGCATTTAAGTGGGGATTCTGATTCCCTCAAGTCAAGGTTAAACCAAGCACTTACCTCAAATTCGCAAGCCACTCACTGCTCAATTACCGCTTTTTCTTTCGAATTTGCCTCTAACCTGCTCGAATCTAATCATAATTAGTTTAATATCATTAATTTATGCTAAAGGAACTAACCTTACTGAAAAATCATTGTTGTCCTATGTTTTCTAAAAAAAAGTTAAAACCCGACCCCGGGACCTTGGTCCAAACTCGGGGTTCGGACCAAATTCCGTTTACCCATTCACCCCCGAGCCCGAATATCCAATTAGTTTCGAAATCCGAACCCAATTCGAGGTCAAAATTCTATTTTTACAAAATTCCCTAATTCTACCCAAACCCCTAATTTCTACCATGAAAATTCTTGATTTTTGATTGAAAAGTGATGAAAAATAATGGGTAATTGGAAGAGAAGAGTTTAGAATTGTTTACCAACACTTTGGTGGAGAATTTGTGTGAAGAAAATCGACTCTAGGTCTTTGTAGTTCGAAAAATATGGAGAAAGAGGTTATGCCCGTTTTTAAAACGTGTTTTATATGACTGGGCAGGCCTTCATCGCCTTCGCGATGGGCCTGCTGCATTCGCGTAGAGTCAGGCCCAAATGGCCTTCGCGTTCGTGGTGACTTGGCCGCATTCGCATAGACGGAAACAGGTCCCCTCCCCAGGCCCACTTAACCTTGTGCGTTCGTGATGGCATGGTCGCGTTCGCGAAGGGTCTCCCCCCAGTGCTTCGCGTTCGCGTCCAGGGCCATGAGTTTGCATAGCACAAAATGACCCCAGTGTAAATTCTAATCTACGCGTTCGTGAGTGGAGTAACGCGAACGCGAAGAACAACTCCACTGTGCACCAGAAACAGTAAAAACAACAACTGTAACTAGTCAAAAACATCCCATAGCCTATCCAAAACTCACCCAAGCCCTCGGGGCTCTAAACCAAACATGCATGCAAGTATAAAAACATCATACAGACTTGCTCGTGCGATCAAATCATGTAAATAACATCTAAAACGATGAATTTAACCTCAAAACTCATCATTTTTTTCTCAAGAACACTTCAATTTCACTATTTCTCAACCGGACGT
The DNA here is from genome assembly GCA_005239505.1 of Nicotiana paniculata. Taxonomy (NCBI): domain Eukaryota; kingdom Viridiplantae; phylum Streptophyta; class Magnoliopsida; order Solanales; family Solanaceae; genus Nicotiana; species Nicotiana paniculata. Next base: position 12,676 of record MDKI01219635.1, on the reverse strand, counting down.
CCGAATCATGTCAAATAAATTCCGACTCTCATCAAATTTCACATATAAGGCTTAAACATCATAACAAACCTGTATTGAGCTCCGGAACTAAAATACGGGCCTGATACCAATGGTTTCAGACATTAATTCATTACTTTATTTCATTAAAAATCCAGCAAAATAATTTTTTTTAAAAATTGATTTCTAAGGCTAGGGACCTCGGAATTCAATTCTGGGTATACACCCAAGTCCCATATTTTAATGCGGACCTCCCAGGATCGTCGAAACACAGATCCGGGTCTGTTTACTCAAAATATTGAACATAGTCAACTAAAACCAAATTTAAATTCCAGAAATTATTATGTATCAAAAGCTTTCCGATTTCACGCTGTCACGACCCAAATTTCCCACTGTCGGGACTGTGATGGCACATAACATTTAACCCGCTAGGCAAGCCAACTTTAACGGTTATTCTATATTATTTCTTTAGTTTTAGCAATTAGTCAGTGACATAAAAGATCAGCGGAAATAAAAGTGCGGAAGAAAATATAATCTAACAACTTAATTAAATACTATTACAAAATCCATAATAACAACTCTCAGAATTCGGTGTCATAATTTCATGGGCTGTCTATGAATACTACAAATAGAGGTCTAAGCAAACAAAATACTATTGTCTCAGAAATACGTAAGACATGAAAGAAATAGGATAGAAGGTGACGCTAAGGCCTGCGGAGGCCTGCAGGACTACCTCTGGGTCTCCACTGAACTGAAGGCAACAACCTCGATCTATGGTCCGAAGGGTTCAGTACCGGGATCTGCACAAAAAGTGCTGAGTACAATATTAGTACAACCGACCCCATGTACTGAGTAAGTGTCGAGCCTAACCTCGGTGAAGTAGTGACGAGGCTAGGACACGACAATCAAATAAACCTGTGCAGTTTAATCATATACGGAGACAATAATAACAACAAGAAATAAGCAGCTAAATACAAAGAAAAGGGGAACATGCTGAGGGGAGGAAATATCAAGTAATGGAAATAACGAAGTAAAGCAACAAATCAGATATCAATTTAAACAACAGAAGTAACAGCACAAAAACAAGTGCACGGCATCACCCTTCGTTCTTTTACTCTCATTCGCACCAAATAATAAATACAATGCACAGCATCACCCTTCGTGCTTTTGCTCTCATCCTTATAATAAATCAATAGAAACGACACGGCATCACCCTTCGTGCTTTTAATCTCATAATATGGTACGACATCACCCTTCGTGCTTTTACACTCTCTCACAATATCATACACGACATCAATTTTCGTGCTTTAACACTCTTCCTCACCCAAACAAATCAATAACAACAATCCGGCAAGGAAATTAATAAATAAACAATAATAAAAGCCGTAACATCCCGGCAAGGGAAAATAACACTAGAATCAATATCATCCCGGCAAGGGAAAAAAACTATAACCAATCTCACTTAGTTGTTTAATTTCATGTAGAAATTCTCAACTTGAACCAATACTCAACAATAGGAAATACCAATGAAATGCTATCATCATGGATAATTATCAAATTTAACCTAAGTAGTGCTTAATGAAAAATCACATAAATCACAATATTTGACTAACGGGCATGCTTGACACCAACGTATAGATACTCGTCACCACACCTATAAGTTGAACATAACACTAACACATAGCAAATAAGACACAATACCTACTCCCTCAATCCAAGGTTAAACCAAACACTTACCTCGAATTCCACGGCCAAACTCAAGCCTCAATTACCGCTTTCCCTTTGGAATTCGCCTCCGATTCACTTGTATTAAAGTCGATTCTCTTGACAATCTTCTAACACACGTTAACTGCGACAAAACATGGAACAATTCATATGAAAATCTCAATGAAATCACGTTGCGTATGCAAAGAAAATCATGGCCGAAACATTTCCTCAAGAGCTTTGCAACAACGTTGCTATGTTCATTAGCTTAGAAAGTGATTTGAATAATGTTTCTTATGTGCTTGGTTGAGGCTCTCTTGTAATTTAGATTGTAATGTTTCTATGATATCTTGTGATTTGGATGGTAATCTTTCTAAGATATGGGAAAGATAATGGAACTATATGATTTTATAATCACTCTTTGAAGCTTTCATCCGTTTGCTAGTAAAATATAAGATGAAGGTCTTTTTAAAATCCTAGTTTGTAGCCCCCACCTATTAGGATGACTAAGCCACTAAGTTTAGTAGATTTTTCCACCTATTTCATGCACTTAAGAGTCACCATATTGAGCTTGAATTGCTGCCACGTTTGGGAGCCTTAAGCTTACCCAATGACTCATCACTAACTTTACACATGTTAACCATGCACTTTAAGTAGCTTTAAACATGTTAGCCATGCACTTTAAGTAACTTTACACATGTTAGCCATGCACTTTAAGTGCTATGACATTTAGTTCCACCCTTGGCCAAATTAATGTCATGTGGAAGTCCATTAAAGTTTCTCTTTACATGTGTCATCCCTTGGACAATATTTCATTACATGGAGACACCACATATCTTTGCATGTATATATATATGACACTTACTACCACTTGTCCACATCCCATGGCTTATGACCACGTGCTACTTTAGTCAATAGTACTAATAAATTTCTAGTCTACCCTACAATCTTCCATTTAACTAACTACACATATAATTAATTCTAGCACTCAACTCACTTAAATACTAATATACTTCACATATCTTACTATTTTAAAGGCAACTTAGCATTTTCCTCAATTTTTCCTATACCAGCTTTCCGGATATACGCTCGGACTGCATACGCAAAACGAGGTGAGAAAAAAAGGAGGTTTTCAAGGCCTCGGAACACAGTTTTGACTCATAAAAAGAGAGATGACTTTTTTTGGGTAATCACACACGCTCGGATTGTGCACGCAAATTGAGGTAAATAAAATTAATCTTTTTAATGCTAATGAGCCTGGAATGGAGTCTTAATTTATAAGATGTCCCTTTGGGTCATCACAAAGTGAAGCAGAAAAATGCGGACCATACTTTTCCATTGTGCGGTAGCAGATTTTATCTTCGGACCGCACTTCTTGGATATAGTTTAGATGTCAAATGACAGGGTCTCTAAACTTTTCCTTGTCAGTGTGGGGCAATTATGCGACCTCTTGAAGAATTGTGTGGACCGCACATAAGTAGCAGACCATTGAAAGACAAGTAGAAGAGTGCGAAACGCACTTGAATCCTCTGAGTATAAATAAAACTTTAGGCCTCATTTCAAACTTTTCACGCTTTTGAGAAAGTACTGTTGCACTAAGAGTCTACCTGAGGATCTAGAATTTTCAAACACTCACACCCATTTGCACTCACAAGATATTTGCACATTTACATCATCTGGAATGCTTCATTTCGTGTTAATTTTGTTTCATTTTGATTTTTAAATTTAGTTTTTATCACGACCCAAATCTCCCTCCGTTGGGTATCGTGATGGCACCTAGTCTTACGGACTAGGTAAGCCTAATATTCAGGAATAACAATAATAAAAAATAGAATATAATACTTTTCTGAAATAAATAATTCTTTACACATTTTATACTCCCAAAACCCGGAAGTACAACTCATAAGTTTTTAAGAATTTACACTAAACTCCTAAAACACCACTGTTCAGAAATAAGTGCAACAATGCATACAAAATATAAGATGGTGACTCCGAAACTGTGAATACTGAAACGGTTTTACCTTGAGTCTCCACAACAGCAACCATGCTACTATCAATCACTCGGCCGGCTATGCAAAAACCTATAATCTGCACAAAATGTGCAGAAGAGTAGTATGATCACACCACAGCGATTCCCAGTAAGTATCAAGACTAACCTCGGTGAAGTAGTGACGAGGACTAGTCAAGACACCCACTAGTCTAATAAAACTGAACAAGTATTAATATATAGAAATCAGGGAAATAATGATATACATAAAAGCTACGCAATATAGCTAACAAGACAGTGAATTTCGATAAAGAAGGAAAACAATAAGTATCAACGAAACCATGAAGTAACACAAAGACTGAATAGATCACAGACAAATACGGCATGTAAATATACAACACGAGCATGTAATGACTCAACAACTTCATCTATTTTTACATCAAATTCATAGTCATCTCCACCAGGTTCCGAACCTCAGACAAATCACATTTACGGGTCCTAATATCCGAACCCTAACACTTGGCAACTTGCGCCCTCATTCGAGTACTAACTGCACGGACAACTCACGTGCCAATTGGGTCATTCCCACCCATACGGTAAGCACAACAAGAGTATCTATATTTGACAAAAACAAGGAGTCCTGAATCCATTAATAGTATTTAACTAAGTGTATGCTTGTGCAGGTGTCCTAACCTGATTTCAACAACCAATACACATAAGGAAAACAAAGGGGCAACACGTACATTTCCATCTCAGAAATTTCCACACGAATGAACTCACACGGTAAGTGTTCCAGTACACAATATCAACAACAAGGAATGCTCCCAGGCCAACACAATTATCATAAACAATCCATGCCATATCCCACCTTGTCACGCCACGTGTGCAATATTAAAGTATATGCCGACCTTGTTTCGCCACACGTGCATAAACATGTTCCCACCTAGTCATGCCACATGCGCAACACTCAATCTCGTATCCCGCCTTATCACGCCGCATGTGCAATATCAGTAGTAAACACGGCACGGCAAAAACCTCGTGCAAATCCCTATATCAACAACCGCACGGCAGAAACCTCGTGCGTCACCACAACCAATACAACAAAAACAACACAGACAACAGTTCAGAATACAATTAATACATCAACTCAATAACCTTCGATCACAAGATAGTCAAAACTAGTTCACGAGAAATAAACATAATAAGGAGAGCTAGGCATTTAAGAAATCACTCCACAAGGAAGGAAAATAGCATGTAACAGTCGCACCTAATTACACGGGTGAACAACAAGAAATCAACACAAATCTGATAACTCCATATAAGGCAAGTCACGAAGGTATAGAATATCTAAACTTCTTTTAAGGTTGAGCAGTTATGAGAATATTCAACAGAATTTCCACTTAAGGACAAGCAGCAGAGAATAATCATAACTTCATTTAAGAACAAAACAATTATAGTTTGAGATGAAGATAATTGCAAATTTGAGATACGCACTTAAGAAGATATAGCATGACAGTAAAGGAAATAAACATTTAGATAAGTCAATTAGGAGTAAATCCAAAAGTAAGAACTTCCACATTTAAGCAAATAAAGATGACACTAGAAATTAGGAAATTCAATCATGCTAAGGACACTTCATACTCGGCGATATAAGGATCTAAGATTCCTAAAAGGTAAACTTTCCACAAATAAGTCCGATCATGCGCTCGTCACCTCGCGTACACGGACTACAATCAACATAGAAGACTCAAATCCTAAGGGGTAATTCCCCCACACAAGGTTAGGCAAGATACTTACCTTAAAGACGATAACCCGGTACTCAAAAATAGACTTCTTGGGCGGGAAGGCCTCCAGACGGCTCAAAATCAACTAAAACAACTTCAAAATACATATAAAACGTATAAGGAATGATTCCGAATAATAAAGTTTCAATATTTGCAAATTTATAAAAATCGACCCAAAAGTTGATCCCCGGGCCCGCACCTCGGAACCCGAGAAATTTTACGAATTCCGATTACTCATTCTGATACGAGTTCACCCATACCAAATTTATCCAATTCCGATAACATTTGGTCATTCAAATCATGTATTTTCATTTTTGAAGTTTTATTTCAAAACTCAGAATCCCCTCACCCCAAAACACAATTTATATGATAAAAACAAGCACTAACTCATGAAATATATTTAGTTCTAGTGAAAGAACACTTACCCACTCGATTTGTGTGAAAATCCCACAAGGAATTGCCCAAAATCGAGTTTTAGAAGTTAAAATATGTTTAAAATGGTGAAACCCCCGATTTTGCAAACTTATATTCTGCCCAGGTGTTTTGTGAATCGCGATCGCGGAACATGGTTTGCGATCGCGAAGAAGAAAGAGGAAATATGCCCAGGTTGTTCTTCACGAACACGACAAGGAGTTCGCGAACGCGGAGGAGGAGAACAGGAAGCTATGCGATCGTGTACTGAAGAATGCGAATGCGACGAACAAAGTTTGGGCGACCAGCAGGGACACATCGCGATCGCGAAAGAATCACTACGATCGCGATGAAGAAAAAATGGGTAGAGCAAACAGAACACTACGCGATCGCGGCTTGGGCTACGCGATCGCGAAAGAGGGCAACAGACACCAGAAACAACAGTTCAAAAATGGAAGAAAAGGACCCGTAGACCATCCGAAACAGACCCGAGGCCTCCGGGACCCCATCTAATCACACAAACAAGTCATATAACCTAACACGGACTCGCTCGAGGTTTCAAACCACATTAAACAACACTAAAACGATGAATTAAACAAAAAATCAATGAAATTCCTCAAAACTTCTTTAAACATCAAATTTTACATTTAAGGTCTGAATCATGTCAAACTAAGTACGTTTCTTACTAAATTTCACGATAACACATATAAATCATATCGAACCTGTACCAGGCTCCGGAACCATGATACAGACCCGATATCACAGGTTTCACCTCAAATCTCATTTTCAAAAACCTTTATATTTTTCAGAAAACAATTTCTTTTAAAAATTCATTTCTCGGACTTGGGACCTCGAAATTTGATTCCGGGCATACGCCCAAGTCCCATATTTTCAAACGGACCCTCCGGGACCGTCAAATCACGGGTCCGGGTCCGTTTACCAAAAACATTGACTGAAGTCAACTTTAATCAAATTTCTAATACAAAATTATCATTTTTATCAATATTTCACATAAAGGCTTCCCGGCTGCACGCCCGGGCTGCGCACGCAAATCGAGGTGACATAGAAGGAGGTTTTCATGACCTCGGAACACAGAATTAGCTAAGAATATACGGGATGACCTTTCGGGTCACCATAATCTCCCCCTCTTAAACAAACGTTTGTCCTCGAACGTGCTAAGATTCACTTTGAACTCATCCAATCACTGATTGCGCATTTCCAACACATACCCGCGGGTGATCCCACGTCACCCCAACCTACGTAATCCTGACGACACCACCACAACCGCAATTTAGCTTTTCTAATACTAGCGATAAGCCTCATACCTCAATTTCTGACCTTCTACTCATTTCCAAAATACCCGATTCTAAATCCACATCCAACATTAGCCCCAACCAGCTACATTAACTCATGACTATACCCATAAGGCACGACCACACAATATGGCACATCACATATAGGCTCATAATAACACTTGGGTCGCAATGGCTGCCCGAAATCAACTCAGCATTGTAAATTAGCCTCATATCCGATAGAACTATATTCCCAACCTCCATCACACTTATAATAAACACCAAGAATTCACAACCTTGATACCCAAATCACCAAGCCACAACTAACATCGTCGGGCACACACCCGCAAGATAAAACTCAAGGAGCACAAAACGAAAATGACTGAATATGAAAGGAGAAACACATAAGGAAACTATCAGACAAGCTCGACAGGCACGACTCTCTATCAATTCTAACTTACACAACAAGGAAGGAACTAAAGCACATGAAAAAATTACCAGGATACCATCCTGATACAATTTCCACTGCGGTACTCAGCCCGGTCCAAACATATGGGATCACAAATATCATGAGGACCTCGCCCTCAACTCTTAATCACATACCAAAAATATATCATGCCCATTGAAATTCCTCCACCAATTCATCTAAGCTGATAAAAATCATAATGCTAGCTGATCTCACATCTCGATGGAGTATCAAAATCACAACTCGTAAACAAAAATACTCAGGAATCACATCAAACTTACCGTACTAGACAACAGGAATTTACTACTGGTCTCATATATCTCAATACTGAATAGAGACAAACAATAGACATGGGCTACTACTCGCAGAATCTCCCAACAGGAGCAAACACAAAAGTAGAGTGCAAAGCATGAAACTTACTCATAAACAAACAACAGTAAGGGAACTCGTCCCGACCGGCAGAGCTATAATGAAATACAAATAGCGCCCCTCTGTAACAAAACAAAACATACATGTACTATAACATCTGGCACAACGGCCTCCAGCCTACTATACGAAACAAATCAACGAGTCAGGCCTCCCCCTCTTGGGCGCCCTCTACTAGCCTGAGTGCCCTGCTGTAACACATCTGCCCCGAGCCTGGGACAATCTCTCATTCTGTGGCTGATATCTCCACACTCAAAACAACCTCTCTGCTGATATGGCTGTGGAAATTGCGCGATCCGAGTACTCTAAGACCCATGAGTATTGAACTGGATGACCCATAAAACCCCTACCGTGTCGTACCCTGCCTCCATAATAAGGACCAGTAAATCTCTCCGGCCCACGAGGCCTCCTCACCTCTCTGCCCTCTCTCTCCTGATCTCGTCTAACATCTCTATCATAGTCCCGCATGTCGTCTCTCTCACGATCCAGCATGCCCTCAACTCTGCGATCAATCCCTACCACCTGCTGAAATAAAATTCCGACTCTAACTCCCGAGCCATGCTAAATCGAATATCATGCCTGAGGCCCTCGATGAATCTGCGAACACGCTTTCTAACTGTAGCAACCAAAGTAGGTGCATGCATGGCCAAATCACTGAACCTGGCGGCATACTCTGATACTGACATAGTGCCCTGGCATAGCCGCTCAAACTCCGCACGCCATGCATCTCGAAGGGACTGAGGTACAAACTCACTCAAGAACATCTCTGAAAACTGAACCCATGTAAGTGAAGCTGACTTGGCCGGGCTACCCAACTCATATGCCCGCCACAACTGATAAGCCGCTCCCCTGAGCTGGAACATAACGAAAGCAACCCCACTCGTCTCCACAATACCCATAGTATGAAGAATGCGGTGACACTCCTCTAGGAAACCCTGGGCATCATCTGTCGCCAATCCACTGAAGGTAGGAGGGTGGTACTTCTTGTACCTCTCGAGTCTAAGCTGGTCTTCCTCAGATGCTGATGCCCTAACCACGAGCTGAACTGGGATCCCAGGTTGTGCTGCCATGACACCTGGAACCTGACCAACCTGATCTCGTTGCTCCGGAGTATGGGCGACGGAGTCTGAGCTCCTCCCTCTCCCTGTGAAGTAGCTGGTGCACCCAAAATCCATCCCGCCTAAGTTAAGGTACCAATCACATCCCAGAACTGTGCCAAGGTCTCCTGAAGTCCGGGTGTAACAACAGGCACCTCCGATCCCCTAACTGGAACTATCGGCGGCTCCTCAACGGCTTCTCTGGCAGGTGCTGTAGCTGTGGCACGTGCCCCTCGTCGACCTCTGCCTCTACCTCTTCCCCTTGCGGCATCTGCTCCGGTGGTAACATCCTCAGAATCCACATCCCGCGTCCTCACCATCTGTGAGAGAATGGAATGATAAATTTCAAACTTCAAGATCAATGAACTCGCACGATAGGAAGGAAGGAAGTGAAGTTATCCTAATAGTTTCGTAGCCTCTCGAAGATAAGTATAGATGTCTCCGTACTTATCCGCAAGACTCTACTAAAATCGCTTATGATTCATAGCACCTATGAACCTAGAGCTATGATACCAACTTGTCATGACCCAAATCTCCCTCCGTTGGGTATCGCGATGGCACCTAGTCTTACAGACTAGGTAAGCCTAATATTCAGGAATAACAACAATAATAAATAGAATCTAATACTTTTCTGAAATAAATAATTCTTTACACATTTTATATTCCCAAAACCCGGAAGTACAATTTATAACATTTTAAGAATTTACACTAAACTCCTAAAACACCACTGTTCAGAAATAAGTGAAACATTGCATACAAAAGATAAGATGGTGACTCCGAAACCGCGAACGCTGAAACGGTTTTACCTTGAGTCTCCACAACAGCAACCGCGCTACTATCAATCACTCGGCCGGCTATGCGAAAAACTGGAATCTGCACAAAATGTGTAGAAGAGTAGTATGAGCACACCACAGTGGTTCCCAGTAAGTATCAAGACTAACCTCGGTAAAGTAGTGACGAGGACTAGTCAAGACACCCACAGGTCTAATAAAACCGAACAAGTATCAATATATAGAAATCAGGGAAATAATGATATACATAAAAGCTACGCAATATAGCTAACAAGACAGTGAATTTCGATAAAGAAGGAAAACAATAAGTATCAGCGGAAACCATGAAGTAACACAAAGACTGAATAGATCACAAACAAATCCGGCATGTAAATATACAACACGAGCATGTAATGACTCAACAACTTCATCCATTTCTACATCAAATTCATAGTCATCTCCATGAGGTTTCGAACCTCGGACAAATCATCATTTACGGGTCCCAATATCCGAACCCTAACACTTGGCAACTTGCGCCCTCATTCGAGTACTAACTACACGGATGACTCACGTGCCAATTGGGGCATTCCCACTCATACAGTAAACACAACAAGAGTATCTATATTTGACAACGACAAGGAGTCCTGAATCCATTAATAGTACTTAACTACGTGTATGCTTGTGCATGTGTCCTAACCTGATTTCAACAACCAATATACATAAGGAAAACAAAGGGGCAACACATACATTCCCATCTCATAAATTTTCACACGAATGAACTCACACGATAAGTGTTCCAGTACACAATATCAATAATAAGGAATTCTCCCAGGCCAACACAATTGTCATAAACAATCCCTACCATAGCCCACCTTGTCACGCCACGTGTGCAATATTAAAGTATATGCCCACCTTGTTTCGCCACACGTGCATAAACATGTTCCCACCTTGTCATGCCACATGCGCAACACCCAATCTCGTATCCCGCCTTATCACGCCGCATGTGCAATATCAATAGTGAACACGACACGGCAGAAACCTCGTGCAAATCCCCATGTCAAAAACCGCACGGCAGAAACCTCGTGCGTCACCACAACCAGTACAACGACAACAACCACACGGGAAACCGTTCGGAATACAATTAATACATCAACTCAATAACCTTCGATCACAAGATAGGAAAAACTAGTTCACGAGAAATAAACATAATAAGGAGAGCTAGGCATATTAAGAAATCACTCCACAAGGAAAATAGCATGTAATAGCCACACCTAATTACACGGGTGAACAACAAGAAATCAACACAAATCCAATAACTCCATATACGGAAAGTCACGAAGGTATAGAATATCTAAACTTCCTTTAAGGTTGAGAAGTTACAAAAATATTCAACAATTTCCACTTAAAGACAAGCAGCAGAGAATAATCATAACTTCATCTAAGACCAAAACAATTATAGTTTGAGATGAAGATAATTGCAAATTTGAGATACGCAGTTAAGAAGATATAGCATGACAGTAAATGAAATAAACCTTCAGATAAGTCAATTAGGAGTCAAGTAGGCAATAGGAGTAAATCCAAAAGTAAGAAATTCCATATTTAAGTAAATAAAGATGACACTAGAAATTAGGAAATTCAATCATGCCAAGGACACTTCATACTCGACGATATAAGGATCTAAGATTCTAACGGGTCAACTTTCCACAAATAAGTCCGAGCATGCGCTCGTCACCTCGCGTACACGGACTACAATCAACATAGAAGACTCAAATCCTAAGGGGTAATTCCCCACACAAGGTTAGGCAAGATACTTACCTCAAAGACGACAACCCGATACTCAAAAATAGACTTCTCGGGCGGGAAGGCCTCCAGACGGCTCAAAATCAACTAAAACAACTTCAAAATACATATAAAACGTATAAGGAATGATTCCGAATAATAAATTTCAATCTTTGCAAATTTATAAAAATTGATCAAAAAGCTGACCCCCAGGCCCGCACCTCGGAACCTGAAATTTTTTACGAATTCTGATTACCCATTCCGATACGAGCCCACCCATACCAAATTTATCCAATTCCGATAATATTTGGTCATTCAAATCATGAATTTTCATTTTTGAAGTTTTCTTTTAAAACCCACAATCCCCTCACCCCAAAATACAATTTAAATGATAAAAACAAGAACTAACTCATGAAATATATTTAATTCTAGTGAAAGAACACTTACCCACTCGATTTTTGTGAAAATCCCACAAGGAATCGCCCAAAACTGAGTTCTAGAAGTCAGTTTTGGGCGATTCCTTGTGGGATTTTCACAAAAATCGAGTGGGTAAGTGTTCTTTCACTAGAATGAAATATATTTCATTCTAGTGAAAGAACACTTACCCACTCGATTTTTGTGAAAATCCCACAAGGAATCGCCCAAAACTGAGTTCTAGAAGTCAAAATATGTTTAAAATGGTGAAACCCCTGATTTTGCAAACTTATATTCTACCCAGGTGTTTTGTGAATCGTGATCGCGGAACATGGTTTGCGATCGCGAAGAAGAAAGAGGAAAGCAGCCCAGGTTGTTCATCGCGAACGCGACAATGAGTTCGTGAACGCGGAGGAGGAGAACAGGAAGCTATGCGGTCGCGTATGGAAGAATGCGAACGCGAAGAACAAAGTTTGGGCGAGCAGCAGGGACTGTTGGTTGATTTCCCAATGCACACGCAAGTGTACGTGGTCGACAAGTAATATAGGA
>MDKI01173029.1:0-29311 GCA_005239505.1 Nicotiana paniculata | reverse complement strand
CCGAACCTCATAACACCCTTCATGGGTGACACCTTCAGCAGCACCTTCTCACCAACCATGAAAAACACATCTCGGACCTTTCGGTCCGCATAACTCTTCTTCCTAGACTGCGCCGTGCGAAGCCGCTCTGAATAAACTTCACCTTACCCAACGCATCCTGAACCAAGTATGTGCCCAATAGCCTAGCCTCGCCTGGCTCAAACCAACCAACTGGAGATCTACACCTCCCACAATATAAAGCCTCATACGGAGCCATCTGGATACTCGACTGATAACTATTATTATATGCAAACTCCGCGAGCCGCAGAAAGTTGTCCCATGAACCCCCGAAATCAATTACGCATGCACGCAACATGTCCTCCAGAATCTAAATAGTACGCTCCGACTGCCCGCTGGTCTGAGGATGAAACACTATTCTCAACTCAACCTGATTACCTAGCTCTCTCTGCACGGCCCTCCAAAACTGAGATGTGAACTGAGTACCTCTGTTGGAGGTGATAGAAGCAGGAACCCCATGCAATCGAACAATGTCCCAGATATAAATCTCAGCTAACCACTCCGAAGAATAAGTAGTACCAACAGGAATGAAGTGCGAGTACTTGGTCAACCGATCCATAATAACCCATATAGCATCAAACCTCCTCGAAGTCCGTGGGAGCAAAACTACAAAGTCCATAGTGATCCACTCCCACTTCCACTCCGAAATATCTAATCTCTGAATAATCCACCTGGTCTCTAGTGCTCATACTTGACCTGCTGACAGTTGAGACACCGAGCCACAAACTCTACAATATCCCGATTCATCTGCCTCCACCAGTAATGCTGTCTCAGATCATGGTACATCTTCGCGGAACCAGGATGGATGGAATACCGCAAACTATGGGCCTCTGCTAGAATCAACTCTCGAAGCCGATCCACATTAGGCACGCAAATTCGACCCTACATCCTCATGACCCCATCATCACCAATAACCACATCCCTGGCATCACCCTGCCGGACCCTGTCCGGAAGAACGAGAAAGTGTGGATCATCATACTGGCGTGCTCTAATCTGATCATAAAGAGAAGACCTGGAGGCTACAGAAGCCAATACCCGCGGGGGCTCTGATAGATGAAATATCACCAACTGACCCGCTAAAGCCTGAACATCAAGGACCAATGGTCGCTCTGCTGCTGGTAGATAGGCTCGACTCCCCAAACTATCTACTCTGCGACTCAGGGCGTCAGCCACTACATTGGCCTTCCCCGGATGATAAAGAATAGTGAGGTCATAATCCTTGAGAAGCTCTAACAATATTATCTGACGCAAATTCAGATCCTTCTGCTTAAGCAGATGCTGGAAACTACTGTGATCAGTGAAAATCTCACAAGGTACTCCATACAAATAATGGCACCAAATCTTCAAGGCGTGGACAATGGCTGCTAGCTCAAGATCATGCACTGGATAATTCTTCTCGTGTACCTTCAACTGTCTGGATGCATAGGGAATCACCCTACTGTCCTGCATCAAAACCGCTCCATGGCCAACTCTCGAGGCATCACAGTTAACTGTATAAGAACCTGAACCCGTAGGCAAAACCAACACCGGAGCGGTAGTCAAAGATGTCTTGAGCTTCTGAAAGCTATCCTAACACTCCTCAGTCCACCTAAACTAAGTACCCTTCTAGGTTAGTCTGGTCATAGGTGCTGTAATAGATGAGAATCCCTCTACAAAACGATGATAGTACCCTGCCAAACCAAGGAAACTGTGAATCTCGGTAGCTGATGATGGTCTAGGCCAGCTTTGCACTGCCTCTATCTTCTTCAGATCAACCTGAATACCCTCACTGGACACCACGTGCCCCAAGAAAGCTATTGAATCAAGCCAAAACTCACACTTCAAAATTTTTGCATACAACCTCTTCTCCTGCAGAGTCTGAAGCACAGTCCTCAAATACTTCTCATGATCCTCCCGTGAACGGTAATATACCAAGATATCGTCAATAAACACGATGACGAAGGAATCAAGATAAGGACGGAAAACACTGTGCATCAAATGCATAAAGGCTGCTGGGGCATTTGTCAACCCGAGTGGCATAACCAGAAACTCATAATGACCATATCTAGTCAGGAAGTCTTAAGGATGTCCGGCCCCCGAATTTTAAACTGATGATAGCCAGAAAAGCAAGTCAATCTTGGAAAATAACCTGGCACCCTGCAACTGATCAAACAAGTCATCAATACGAGGCAAGGGGTATCAGTTCTTCACCATAACCTTGTTCAGCTACCGATAATCAATACACATATACATAGAGCCATCATTATTCTTCACAAACAACACCGGTGCACCCCAAGGTGACACCCTAGGCCGAATGAACCCCTTATCTAGGAGTTCCTGAAGCTTCTCCTTTAATTCCTTCAACTCCATTGGTGCTATACGGTAAAGTGGAATAGAAATAGGCTGAGTGCTTGGAACCAGGTCAATACCAAAATCAATGTCCCTGTCAGGTGGCATGCCTGGCAGGTCTGCAGGAAACACGCCCAGAAAATCACGGACCATAGGAACCGAATCAATAGCGGGAGTGTCACCACTGACATCCCTCACAAAACCCAAATATGATAAAGACCCCTTTTCAACAATACGCTGAGCCTTCAGGTAAGAAATCACCCTGCTAGGCACATAGTCAAAAGAACCTCCCCACTGAACCCTCGGAAATCCTGGCATAGCTAATGTCACGGTCTTAGCATGAAAATCAAGAACAACATGACACGAAGATAACGAATTCATGCCCAATATCACATATAAATCGACCATGCTGAGTAATATCAGGTCCACTCGGGTCTCCAGAACCCTATTGATACCACACACGACCGATACACACGATCTAGAACAATAGTATCGCCCAGAAGAGTTGACACATGAACAGACGTATCTAAAGACTCACGTGGCATATACAGGAAATGGGAAAAATATGATGAGACATAAGAATACGTGGAACAAAGGTCAAATAAGGCTAAAACATCTCGGTGACAGATCAAGATAATACTTATGATCACTGCATCGGAGGCCATAACATCTGGCCTGGCTGGAAATGTATATATACGGGCTTGACCTCCACCTACTCGACCTCCCCCTCTAGGGCGGCCTCTAGCTGACTGACTACCACCCCTAGCTGCCTGGGTAGGTGGTCAAGTAACATGAGCTGAAGTCGAAGGCTGGATCCTCAACTGAGATGGACCTCCAAGAAGATGGGGGCACTTCCTTCTCATATGACCGAACTCTCCGCACTCATAAAAACTCCCTGGAGTTGGAGACGGGGGCTGAAAAGAAACCCTGGCACCAAAATAGCCACTAGAAGAACCATGCATAGAGGAACCCTGAACTGATGGTGCTCGAGCTGCACTCTAGGCTGGAAGGGCACTGAATGAAGAATGGCCCGACTGAGAACTGCGGGGACCATGTCCTAAAGATGCACAACCATAGGCTGGGCGGACTGGCGGAGGAAACTTGAATGGACGGCTTCTACCATGCTGAAACTGTCCTCTAAAAAGAGCACAACTAGAACTACTAGATCCACGAGGCCTCTTGGCTCCCTCTCCTCTCGCTCTTGGCGGCGAACTGACTCAATATCTTGAGCAATATCAACAACCTGCTCGAAGGTAGCACATGATACTCTCTCCCGAGTCATAAAAAGGCGGAGCTGATAAGTGAGGCCATCCACGAACCTCCAAATCATTTCCCTATCAGTAGGGACCAGCTCGGTGGCATGACGAGCCAACTCTGAAAATCGCATCTCATACTGCATCACTGATAGCTCCCCCTAATGCAGCTGCTCAAACTGCCTGCTTTGCTCCTCCCTATGAGACTGGGGAACATACATCTCCAAGAAGATAGTGGAGAACTGCTGCCAAGTGAGGGGTGCTGAACCAGCAGGCCTAAGCCTATGAAAGGACTCCCACCAAGTAAAAGCAGCCCCAGAAAAATGAAAAGTAGCAAACGAGACCCCACTGGTCTGCAGAATCCCAGCAGTACGAAGCATCCACTAACACTTATCCAGAAAACCCTAGGCATCCTCGCCCTCAGCACCACTGAATGTCAGAGGATAAAGTCTACTAAATCTCTCCAGCCTATGCTGCTCATCATCTGGCATAGCTGGAACCACGAAGTCCTGAACTGGAGCAACCGGCTGGGCTGGAACCGCCATCGGTGTCTGAAGGCTCTGAGTAACCTGCTCAGGTGTCCGGGCAGCTGGAGTTTGACTGCCTCCCCCCGCCTAAGAAGTAACACCAGTAGAAGATGCAACAACTGCCTGAGCAAGGGTGGTACATACAGTCAAGAATCTGAGCTAGAGTCTTCTGAAGACCCGGAATAACAATGGGCATTGTCGGTACCTGAGCCTGCCCCACTGGAATATCTGCAGCGGGAACCTGGTGCTGAATGGTAGGTAGACCCTCTAGTACTGCCTCGACTGCAGCACGGTCTGGCTCCCTACCTCTACCATGGCCTCGACCTCTCACTTGTCTAACTGGTATATGTTCACCCTGATCGGTAACGCATGTCCTCACCATCTGTGAGAGAATGAAACAACAAAAGTTTAGATTTCTAGAATTAACAAAATGGCACGACTGATTTCAAGAAAAACGATATTTTTCCTAAGGGTTTTGTAGTCTCTCGAAGATAAGTACAGACGTCTTCGTACCGATCCGCAAGACTCTACTAAATCTGCTCATGACTGTTGAGTCCTATGTAACCTGGGGCTCTGATACCAACTTGTCACGACCCCAAATTAACATAGGACGTGATGGCGCCTATCATGAAACTAGGCCAGTCAACTACTAAGAGTAACACAGAAAAACCATCTGTTTAATATCACAAGTCAAGTAATTCATTTAAGGTTCCTGTTTTAGAGATATAATTAACAGCAGTAAAATCACAAAAAATCAAATCTAACCACGACCCAGCACCCGGATACAACTGTCATGAGCATCTAAATAGATAAATACAAAAAAACTTATAACAATCCCCTATTAGCACAATCCGGAGAATACTAGAAATCTACGAGCTAAGAAAGGAAAAGAAGGCCAGCTGGGGGCGCCGAACAGCTACCTCTATCCTCGAGCAACCTCCGAGCAAAGGAAAAATCAGCTAACGCTCAGATATGGTACCTGGATCTGCACACAAATGTGCAGGGAGTAACATGAGTACACCAACTCGGTAAGTAACCAATGCAACTAAAGACTTAAGTGCAGTGACGAGCATTTAAAAGTGATAGTTTCATAAAAATATGTGCCAGTGAAAACAAATGGAGTAATCCAAAAGACTCCATTTACCAAATACTTTACAAATTCTGGTTCCCTTTCTAAACTTGCATAAAACATTAACTCAACGTCTATTAAAGGGACTTAGTGTAAAATGAGAGAAAAACAATGATCTCACAGTTTATAGCCTCCCGGGCACAATATCACCCATGCATAAGATCTCTCAGTCACTCGTGACTCCTCTATCAGTACTCAATGCTCACAGTCAGCACTCTCACTCAATGGGTAACATGTATCCACACAAATTGTTGCAGCGTGCAGCCCGATCCACATAGCATATGCTGCGGCGTGTAGCCCGATCCGAATATATATATATATATATATATATATATGTGTGTGTGTGTGTGTGTGTGTGTGTGTGTGTCTGTGTGTGTGCGTGTGTGTTTCAGCGTGCAGTCTGATCCAAATAACAGTCAACATCGCTCACTGGGGGTCTACAGGCTCCTGGAGGGCTCCTACATCCAGAATGCTATATAGGTGCAGTGTGCAGCCCGATCCACAATATATATATATATATATATATATATATATATATATATATATATATGTGTGTGTGTGTGTGTGTGTGTGTGTGTGTGTGTGTGTGATGCGGCGTGCATCTCGATCCACACAATATCTATATATGTTGCGGTGTGCAGTCCGATCCATAACTATCCTCACAAACTCGCCTCTCGGCCTCACTCAGTCACCCTCTCAAGCCACTCAGGCAACTCATCTTAACATCACGGGACTCAGCCCCAAATACCTCTCAGTAGTCTAACACATTGGGATAATAGTGAAAAAGGCAACAAGTAATAAACATGACTGAGTTCACAATTTTCTATCAAAAATAGTGTGAGAATTGTGTAAAAATACCCCTGGGGGTCTAAAAAGATCGGCACAAGGCCCCAAACGTGGCATACTTCCCATAATATAGTATAAACCTAAAAAATACAGGACATCTCATGATTTCAAATCAAATACGCGGCATAATAGTCACCACGGGACGGACCAAGTCACAATCTCTATCGGTGCATGCTCACACGCTCGTCACCTAGCATGTTCGTCACCTTATTTACCAACAACAAAGTGAAATACCGGGGTTTCATACCCTCATGTCTAGAGTTACAATCGTTACTTACCTCAAACCGGCCCGAAAACTATTCCACGATGCTCTTGCCCCTCGAATCGGCTCCCAAATGCTCCGAGTCTATTTAAATCAGATTAATAACACCAAAATATGCTAGGAAAACGATACCCATTCGAAAAGTATCATTATTGGGCAGAAATCCCGAAATTGGCCAAACCCGATCCCTAGGCCCACGTCTCGGAATTCTATAAAAATCGCACCACAATAATCCTCATCCTTTCCCGAGTCTATGCATATAAAAAGCATCGATATCCGACTACAATAGCCCCTTCAATTCAATTAAATTCCCAATTTCTCATGCCCTAACTTCCCCAATTTATGCCATTAAATTCCACTAATTCCAAGCTTAATTCGTCAAATATCAACAGAGAATCGAGTTTTAGATATAGGAAACTTACCTCCACGGAAATCCTTGAAAAACCCCTTCAATTCGCTCCTAAAAGCTTCAGCCCGCATGCAAGAATGATGAAAAATGCCAAAAAATCGCGGAGGCAAGTATTTATACTTCCTGCCCAGCGAAACCGCACCTGCGGCCTTTGCTCCGCACCAGTGGTCCCAAGTGCACACCAGCGGAAATCCACATAAGGCCCAAATCTCGCACCTGCGGCTCCACAGGTGCGGTCCATGTCTCGCACCTGCGACTTTCTCCAGCCTGACCCCTTTTGGCACCTGTGCAATCCACCCCGCACCTGCGACGTCGCACCTACAGCTACCTTTCCGCAGGTGCGGCCACACTAGAAGACTAGCACCATCAGCTTCTTCAGCTGCATTTTCCAACTTCAATCCCTCCGATGACTATCCGAAATCAACCCGAGCCCCTCAGGGCCCCAACCAAAAATACAAACAAGTCCCATAACCTTATTCGAACATAGTCGAGCCTTCGAAAGACCCAAAACAATGCCAAAACACCAAAATCACATCGGGTTCAAGCCTATGAACTTTAAGATTTCTAAATTCCGCCAATGATGCCGAAACCCACCAAACCACGTCCGAATGACCTGAAAATTTGTACACACATCCAAAATGACACTACAAACCTATTCTAACTTTCAGAATGCCATTTCGACCCCGATAGCTAACTTTCCACTGCCGACAGGAAATCATTAAAAACTCAAATTCGCTAATTCAAGCCTAATTCTGCACCGGACATCAAAACAACATTTCGAACACACTCCTAAGTCCCAAATCACCTAACGAAGCTATCCGAGTCATAAAATCTACATTCCAAGGTCGTATACCAATAAGTCAACTTCCAATTGACTTTTCCAACTATTAAGCCAATTTAAGAGACTAAGTGTCTTAGTTCTCACCACGACCACTCCGAACCTGAACCAACCGAACCAACACAACATAAATAGTCTAAGAAACATATGATAAAGCATAAATAGGGAAAACGGCTAAAATTCTCTGAACGACCGGCCGGGTTGTTACATTTATTGAGGGTTTCAAAAGGAAAATTGGGGGGTTCTAACTTTTCAAAAGTAGCTATTTGAGTTTTGAATATCGATTCAGAGTCAGATTTGAGTGAAATTATTATGGTTTGGACTTGTGTTCGAATGTGTTGTAGATAATTGTGAGTTTTGTTGGGTTCCGAGGTGCGAGCTCAGGTTTGACTTTTTGGTTGACTTTGAATATCTGATTAAAGATTTGACCTTTATCGTTTGGGTTGCCTTCCTATGACATTATTTGTTTATTTAGAGTATCTTTCGGCTAGTTTCGAATCGCTTGGAGGTCGATTTGAACGGGATAGACCTTCTAGTGTATTGATTTGTCTTGTGTGAGGTAAGTGTCTTTCCTTACTTTATCGGGGGAATTTTTCCTACTAATTCTTATTGTTTGCTACATGTCGGGGTGATGCATATATTATGGGATGAGCGTATATGCATCTTCTAGGGTTAATCATGGTTGGGGTGGAATATATGATTATTTGTACCTTGTTGGTGTAGGTGACCTTCTTGCTTCATAATTTACATGACTTCTAGATTAATATGAATTTGAAGCTATATGCTAGAAGCCATGATTTAGATTATTATAACTTGATTAAAATTTGATGGACTTTTTGTGAAACTATTGATGTGCTACATTCGGTCATCACTATACCTAATCACAACTACAATGCAATGACCGATGTTCTTGAGATAATTCGATTCCATACTTTAGTTTAAGATCGCTTTTGAGACTTGTTGAGATACTTTAACAATAAGATTCTTGAGATTCATTGAATTGTTATTAGCTTGAAAGCTGTGATTGATGTTCATTTGGTGTATTTTCTTAATCACTCCTCTTGATGTGATTCAAGATTCATACATTGGAAGTTATTGATATACATATTATATATGAGGAAGAGTGTAAAGCACGAATGTCATGACCCAAAACCCTGACTCAAGTCGTGATGGCGCCCAACAGTGGGGTCGGGCAAGCCAACACTCAATTTACTAAGGGTTCTTTCTTATTTGATTAAACATTTCAACATATACCAAGGTTTTAAAGCTTAGCCAGTTTTTAATAAAAGCAGTCATAAGGAGGCGTGAGCCAATATATATACAGACCCGTAATCCATAATAACTACCACGTGTGTGCCAGGAACTAGTGTCACAAGTCCTACGGGCATACTAACAGAATATACAAAAGATATAATATACAATCCCACTGTCTGAGAGAAATAGACGGGAAATAAGCAAAAGAAACTCCATGGTGCTGCATGAGATCGCCAGGAGAAGCAGCTCAACGTGAAGTCAGGTCCGTCTATAATCAGAATCAATCTCCGGTCTGACAACCAGATGCACCAGCCTCAGTACCTGTACAATTAAGTAGAGAAGTGTAGCATGAGTACATAAATATATATGTACCCAGTGAGTATCCCGTCTAATCTCGAAGAAGTAGTGATGAGAGGTCGACTTGACACTCACTAAGGTCCAACAATATAATTTTACAAAATATGATGAAAACGGTAGGCATATAAAGGTAGTGAAGCAGCAAATATATAAGGCACTGAATTCCAAGTAAATATTGGCAGTAAATAAATAATTACTACTTCATCTTCCCCCAAATATTTGTCAAATCAATATATAGGAATTCAGTAACAATTTATCATGCGCATAAAGGATAAAGAGAACCGTCCTTAGCCATAAAATAATCATATATGTGCACTGCCGAGGGTCGGACAGCCCGAACCATAGGTGCAACTTTGCGATAAGGTACTCATATCTATGCACTGTCGAGGGTCGAACGGCTCGAACCACAAGTGAATCTTTGCCATAAAGTAATCATATCTATGCACTTTCGAGGGTCGAACGGCCCGAACCATAAGTGCATCTTTCAATCCACCATGGCGTACGGCCCGCTCCCATGAGAGTGGGGGTAAATCACAGACCGCTAGCGAAATGTAAATTGCGAAGCGGTCACATGCACACACAATATTCTTTTTAAATTACTTTTCAGTGAACAATTCCTTAAAATTTCTCAAATTCCATGATCTCAGGGAAATAAGCCGAAAATTAATTAAGCATATAGTTCATTTCAAGGAAGACACAAGGAATGATGTGGGCCTAACTACCCAGACATAATAATAATAGCCGCTACGTACGGACTCTCGTCACTTTGTGCGTACGTAGCCCCCACAAGCATCACACATAGAATTTAAATCACTTACGGGACAATTCTCTCTTACGAGGTTAGAAAGGAGACTCGCCTCACGTCGAACCTACTCCCCGAGTGAAGAATGCGCCCGAAAATACGAACTTGTCACCCAAGGACTCCAAACTAATCAAACATTACGTAAATATATCAAATTATACTCAAAGCATGGAATTCTCTTACTATTTAGTCAAATTCATAATTCTTGAAGAAATCCCAAAATCCAACCCCGGGCCCACATGCTCGGATTCCGAAAATTCTCGAAAGAAACACTCACCCATAACCTAAGGATCGTTAATATATGATTTTTGTATGAACTCATAGCCAGTTCACGGGTAATTTTCAAAATTCTCGAAAGCCCTAGGTTACTACCCAAATCCTTAATTTTCAACTAATTGGGTTGTTAAATTCAACTAGGGATTCTTGCATTAACTAACTTTAGGATAGAATTCACTTACCTTTTAGTAGCTAGGTCGTGGGACTCTTTTCCAAGCTCTCAAAATCGTCTATGGTGGAAGAAAATGGAGTGAAAATAGGATAATCCCGCATTTAAAGACCTTACTGCCTACAGGGGTTTCCGCACCTGAGACTCAATGACTGCACCTGCCCGTAGGTGCGAAAAATGGGACAAGGGCCTGGGCTCGCACCTGCAGGCAAGAGTCCGCACCTGCGGGAAAGGTCCCGCACCTGCGAGAACTGGGCAACCCACCTGGGGGACGCACCTACAAGGTTGGGACCGTAGGAGCAGCCTCGCACCTGTGACTAGGCAACCGCACCTGCAGTGAAAACCTGATCAGGTCCACCAGCAACTGCTTCAGCTAGTTTTTGGCCTCGTTTGGTGCCCGAGAGGCACTTGGGCCGACCAGAGCCCCCATCCAAATATATCAACAAGTCCCAAATCATAATACGAACTCGCTCGAGCCTTCAGAACACCCGCAACAACACTAAAACTTAAAATGACACCTCAAAACCCCTAGAACCAAATGTAGGAACTTTATGTTTCTTGAATTCGCTAACAATACGGCGAACCGACCTATACTACTCGGAATGACACCAAATTTTGCAGGCAAGTCATAAATGACATAATGGAACTATTCTGGGTCTCAAAATTCCGCTGGGACCTCGATAACACAAAACAAATCCCAAAGCACAATATGAACTTAAGGAAACTCGTATTTCAATATTTGGCGCCGAAACGCTCCCAGTTCATCCAAAACCCATTCCGAACATACGCCCAAGTCTGAAATCATACTACGAAGCTACCGGAACCGTCGAAACTCGATTCCAAGGTCTTTTACTAAAAATGTTAACCGAAGTCAAACTTGGCCAAAAAGGCCAACTTAAGGAACTAAGTGTTCCAATATCGCTCTATAAACTTCCGAATCCCGGACCACCCACCCCCTTCAAGTCATAAATCGTAATAAGCCGCTATGAGAAGTTTCATTTAGGGGAACGGGGTTTGTTAACGCAAAATGATTGGTCGGGTCGTTACAACGAAGAGTGATGTTGTGCCATTGCATATACATTATCATGTGAGGAATAGTGTAAAGCATGTAGGCTGATGTCGTTCCATTTCATATATATTATCATGCGAGGAAGAAGGTATAGAACGAAGGGTGATGTTTTGCCATTGTATTTACATTATCATGTGAGTACGATAGTAAAATCATGAAAGGTTATGTCATGCCATTGTTTTTATATTATCACGTGTTAATGGAACGGAGGATATTTATTTGCAGGCGAGGACGAGAGACATACATTAAATTGTGATCTCTTTTCCATGTGTATACATTTATGCCGTTATCCTGATTTGTTATTGTTGCATATATGTTCTATATGTGACTTTTCGTTATTGTTCCGTATTTTTCCTCTACCTAAATTGTTGTTATATTATCCATGCCTTGTATATGTTAGCTTATCAATATCATGCTTTCCTTATTGTTTGTTTTATATTTTATCTACATCTATGACATCTCTCATTAGTTGCACTTTCGTATAAGCCTCCTCTCATGTTAGTTATTTGTCCTTCTCTTTTGCTTAACTTATAAAGATCAAGCTTTTCTTCTTATTTGATATGTATACATCTATGCCATTTCTCTTTTTTTGCACTTTCATATAAGATTTCCACCATGTTAGTTAGTGAAATTTATGTTATCCTATCTTATTTGCTATTGTTACTTATATGCCTTCCAACTAGTCTGTTACCGTTGTCCGTATGTATTGCCTCGTTCGTTATTGCTACCGATATATTTCCCACTTTTTCATTACTGTTATTGGCATTTATTTCATCTGGTTGGTATTGTTATACGTATATTTGGTGACGATGATATAAATGCACGAAGAGTATTGTCGTGCCGCTTGATTTGATATCTTGAGTACATTTCTCACACTATGAAAGTTCTGGAATTTCTACTGCAATTTGATGGTAATATCTTTAAGGAAAGGATTGGTTGTGACATTGAGAAATATTGATCGTAATTTATTCATGTATTCCTCTACTGTTTCGCATATTTGATCTCGTACCCTTCTCTGTTATATATATGTTAGTGTTGTTTCTATTGTAAATTCTACTCACAAGTTATACCAGTGAGTATGTTTTAACTAAAAAGCCTCGTCACAATGTTACCAGGGTTCGTCAACGTACTAACTGGTTACATGGGTCAGTTTTACTTATACATACACTTCTGCACCTTGCGTGCAGATCTTGGAGTCGATGTTGTTGTGTATGGCGGAAGCTAGCGTTGAAGATGTACCTGCGTTCTGGTTATAGTTGCCACCCTTCCTTGGTAGATGTAGATTTACAAATCTGTTTATATATATTCCAGTTACAGATGATGTATTTATTTGTACCAGTTTGTAAATTTAAATCCTAGAAGCTCATGATTTTTACTACCGGTCATTGGGTTATTGTATGGAATTTAGTTATATCATTTGTTGATCACTTTTATTTTCTTTAATAGTGTTGACTGTTATTGGGCTTACCTAATGGGTTGGATTAGATGCCATCATGACTAGTTAACTTTTAGGTCGTGACAAGTAGCAACAATCACCAAAACACTCAAGCCTCCAAAAGTAATTCTAACCTCGCAAAAGCGGATTTGCACCTGCAATCAAACCTTGCGCAAGTGCGTGAAACCAAAACCCAAACTGATATCAAGATACTCTGGAATCCTTCTGAAACACACTCGAGCCCCTTGGGGCCCCATCAAATTATACCAACAAGTCCAAATACATCATCCATAATAATCGATAAGCTTAAAACACTACAAACATTATAAAAACCAAGAACCAGAGGTCAAGATCATCTCTTAACTTTTCAATCTTCAAACTTATACAAAACATACTTAGAAATTTCGTATAACAATCAAACTTTGTACACGTGTTCCAATCAACTAAACGAACAGATATAAGGCCTCAAAATCATAATAAGAGTCCGATAACACTAGAGTCAACTTCCCGTCAAACTTATGAACTCTCAAATTCATCAAATTACCAACTTTCAACTAATAGATCGAAAATCTTCAAAGAACATTTGAATTCAAATCTGAACATACGCCCATGTCCAAAATCACCATACGAACTATAAAACCATCAAATCTTGATTCCGAAGTCGTTTACTCCAAAGTCAGACCTTGGTCAAATTTTCCAAATTAAAGCTTCCGAATTTAGAATTACCCTTCCAAATCAACTGGTAACCCTCCAAAAATAAAATCAACAGCACACACAAGTCATAAAGCATAATAGGAAGCTTCTCAAAGTCTCAAACCGCCGAAAAAAATGCGAAAGCTCGCAATAATTGGGTCGTTACATTCTCCCCCACATAAATATATGTTCGTCCTCAAACGTGCCAAGAGTCGTTCAAAAGTTGCGAAAATCATTGTATAACTCAAAACACATGTGCCCATGGGAGATCTCTCACATCACCTCAATCCATATAATCCTATTAACAGAATCCTGAGTGAATATTCTTCCTTCTGCCTTAGCTTACAATCCTTATAACCTAATTTCAACTCCCGGAACTCCCTCTAAAATATGATTCTTATATATATTACACACACACAAGCACAAGCTCAAGAAATTGTATCAAATTATAAGTAAACTCCCAAGATGCAACCACATAATACACCTCATATCTCATCTGTGCATAGCAATATGTTCCAGCGATAGTAGCTACTCATTACCAAATCCAATATCGGTAATATACCTCTTAAAAAATAAAACCTCGTTCCAAACAATCGCAATGCCGCAATGAAGAAGGAAATGTGTAGGAACTCATAATTACCCATCAACATGAACTAATGCTAAATTTAGATCTAATTAGTGAGGTTCTTTTCCAAATGTTCCTTATACAAATCCGATTGTAGTAATTTCAGGTCCAATAACCTTGTATCACACAATAAAAGTTGCTCGATTGATATTCCACATAAATTACCATCATAACCCCATACAACGAGATCCATGCGCCAACAAGCAACCACTCGAATATCATCAATAATAGAAAGAGAACCAAAAAGGGAACATATATAGTAAGCTTGATGGATACAACGGTAAAACAAAATGCCAAGAATCCATCCCACAAGGGAGAAACAAAACACACAAAATCAGCACAAACTAACATATCCAACATAACCTCATTGCGACGTGCAACTCGATCTACATATAATATCATTGCAGTGTGAAACCCCACACATCTCAATCTAGATGGAAAAACACATCGATCCATACTATTCATACTCACTAAACACATGTTTATCAACAGCAAGCACGTAAAATGCATAAGCATAACGATGGGGAGGCAGATAACATAGTGCGCTATGAAAAAGGCAGACACATTTATGCTGCAATAAGCAAATAAAATTCTCAAGAGGCATCTAGATCACAAATCACCACAAGGCCTAAATAGGGCCACAAAATACACGTGATTAATCAAGTCGTCTGACAACCTATTAATGGGCCTCCAAACCAATTTGGATTATTCCAAATTTTGTCAATAGCCTTCCAAAATTTAACACTAACCCTATCCATGACACATACAAACAGCTGTCAAATTTGGAACCCACTTCAACAATCCTCCACCAGAGGTATAGTCCACCCATCAAAATAAATTCTCCGCACTCCGAGAGTACCAAAATCACTATACTTGATTTCTAACTCCCCCGTTAAAATGACTGACACATCAATGGCTACCAACCATGTGATTTTTGTAGTACAAGGCAAGCATCGGAAACAATACATAATGTACCTTATACAAAACACACCTTCTCAGGTGATAAAAAAATAGTGCTAGCATACTCTCAAACATCTTAAATCTCACACTACCTAGAACTCATGATACTCTTTTCAAAATCGAGTTGCATCCTTGTTCATATAATCCCAATTTCACACATCTCACTGCATCTATCATGCTAATGTTTGAAAATATGAGAATCCCATATTCGACTCTAAATTAGGAATAGGATACTCACTCCGTCGTCCAGGGACTTTCCACTTAGCTCAATTCAGGAGAGAATCACAACATGCAACAAAATTTCTATGCCTGTAGAGGACACCAACCACAAGTCGTGGTCAACAATCAGAACAAGCTCTTCGAAATCCATATGCACATACCCATCCATTTGAACTAAACCCCTTTAAATTAACCAAGCAACACTGACTAGCAAACGAAAAAGTATTAACACAAAATCACATGTAAATCCTTATCATACCAGAGGAACTGATCACCACTATTACTGTACTAATCCCAGTCGCTACCAAATTGACTAAACTTCTTAGATTACTCATGACCCGCCTTCACGGTAGTACTAATCCATCCCAATAAACTGTGGACCTCAATTAAAACTCACTCTAAGTGATCCCAGCATAATATCTCGTCTTCCCAAGACCCATAAGCCACATATTCCCTCTTATACATCCAATAGTACCTCAACAAAATTACATGCTCTGAAGTGTCCTTCTACAAATATGAACTATTTCTTCCATCTCTCAAACACTGCTTCACAAAACATATATTGATACAGAAATGCTCAAATTCTCTTCCACAATCCAACGCAAATCTTGAATCTCTACGCACACACAAACTTGATATTCCTTAGATACCACACATTAAATCATGAATCCACTAGAACCTTCCCGGGAGTCATCCACTCAGTCCTAATCCCGAATACATAGACAATCATGCTAATCGTTTAGTGCTCCGTTAGCACAGGAATCCCCAAAAGGAAGACAACTGCTTGAATCATTTCCCATGCACAGTAACTCCATAGAAGAACATTAAACCTGAGTCCTCCTACAACCTACATATATTACTATGGTAAAATATAACACACATAGAGAAAATTATTCGCTCGAATCATCCTCGAAGTAATATCTAATCCATAAGTGTTCATTAGTCCAGAATCTATCACAACACATGACTAGGTCATCCGATCCCTGATGGTCGAATCTCACACTTGGATTTAAGCCATAATCACATAACCAAAACCTGCAATGACTGATCTTCCTTAACTGTCATTATCCCACATTGTTACTCAGCTGAATTTCTCATAAGCTAATGTTTCACTAACCATAATGCATCCCGAACTATCAAACCAATGCATTCTCAACCTTGAAAGTCATGCCATCTTCTTCAAGCGATCTAAATATGCATTGTAGAAAACATACTTTGCTGGATAGAAGGTAAAATTTTTCATAAAACCTCATAAGAAATCGTGTAACCCCTAAACTTCTCTTAGGAGATAGCCTTCTCTAAGACCTCATATGGACATCCTTTTGTGACCTGCTATGGATACAACTACTATGTGATCAACCAATAATTATGATTCCACACTAATCCACATGATGGAAAAACCATGTTTCATTCCATTAGTGAAAAACCAGAAAACCCTTCAACATATCCCAACTCAGACGGTATGACACACCGGATGATAATCAAACATTCACAATCCCTTGGAAGCTCAAATAATCTCTTCTCGTCAAATTCAAATGCTCAAAATGTAAGAAATCACCACCAATATGAAATGCCCTCGCGGTCCATAATGACCCAAATAGCAACAAACTTCCTCGAAACACATGATAACCCTACCACAAAATCAATAATCATATTATCTCACTTCCACATTAGTATAGCCAACATTTGGAGTAAACTACTCGGTATCTAATGTTCATTCTCGTCATGCTCACAATTAAACACCATGAAACTTTCCAAATAATGTTACCTCGAATAAATGTTACAAGTCTTGAAATAAATGATAGATGCAATACGGAAGCATAATTAAACATTGAAGAATATAAGGGGAAAGGGAAAGGGAGGTACATGAGAAAAGACAAAAAAAATATAAATAATCAAATAAACCCCAAAAATCCAACAGAGGAATAAAACTCGTCATAGTAAGAACCTAAGTATCCCAGCTGAGTAGTCATATACTCATGCTGTCGCACTCCATTTTCTCGCGAAAGCAGATTTCGACGTGTGACAACTCTTTTAAATGGGATAAAAAAGGAGGAGCCGCCACCTAACAATTTCAAAAGGTGCGGTAGGGCATCTATTTTCAATAACTCCGATTATACTAGTCCGCTTCACTAAAGTTCGTGTAAGGGTTCAAGTTACCTCGAAGAACAGGTGTTAGGAACACCTTGAGCTCCACCAATATGGTTCTCGGCTGATTTCAATCTATGTGAGATTACAGGTTAAGCTTGGCAGCAATTAGCTTTTACTTATCCTGAATGAGGTAAGAAATCAACTTGCATAATAAGAAAAAATTATATTCTCATAAGTAACAGACAAAGAGAAGTAGGTGAATGAATTACAAGTATTTAAAGGAACACTTTTCTATAGAACCAATACAATATTGAACAGGTCTTCAGTACAAGTACAGGCTGAAAGTATCTCTATACATTTTAATGGAAATAACCAAATGGTACAATGTAAGAAGAGTAGAGACTGAAAAGTAAACAAATTAGGTAAAGGGGGACCAAAGGTTTTACGCCTAATGAATAAACTCTAATGTAAGGTCTGCTAAAACTTTTATAGCCAAAAGTGCAATGCTATTTAGGTAATTTGTGTATCATTTCTACCGCTTTCATTAATATCTTCAAGTTGTTATCTAAAGCGCACTAGTTAATTTTATATCGTGTCTTAATTGTAACAACCCGCACCTTCCTATAGTCCAGGAGGGCTTTGGACACTATCTAAGGGGTGGGTTTTAGACATGAAAAAAATACTTAGGTTTCTATTCTAATTCCTTATTAGCGTCACATAGAGTAAACAAACTGGACATCAAATAATTGCAAAAAGCACACAAAGGCTCAAGTTCATTTCCCACGTAGATACTCAAACAATGAGCCCAATTATATGCAGACAATCTTGTACGCAATTAATATGTGAAAGATTTGAACGCGATTTGTAAGTCAACTTTGATAGTCAAAGAGCCAGCTTCTAAACATGTGAAGGCAGTATCTAGGCGATTGTTTTAAGGACATTGAGTGGTTAAGCGAGTTAAACTTTTAGGCATGATATCTAATGAATTCAACATGCTGGACAGATTTATGTTGTATTAATTAATTAGGTGATCAGATAATAATAATTCAATTACATATGCTCCTACAAACATGATCTCTAAGTCATATATGGGTTAAATCCTACAGATATAATTTCTAAGTGATAGTTAAGTTGAGTCCTAGAAACATGTTTTCTAATTGATAAGGCAGAATAGCCAAGCGTGCATAAGATATAAGGAAGAGCTGGCCAGATTAAATTTTTACTCACTAGGCATATAAACAAACAACTAGATCGGTTTGTTAAGTTGTCCTCCCATAGCCATGTTTTCTAGATAGGGTTGGACTGGAAATGCATATTGTTGCTAGTTAATCATATACACATGATTGATTGATTTCTACTTGTGATAAATAAGCAATGCAAAGAAGCGTACGTAAACATATCCCATAGGCATGATTTCAAATTGGAACTATTATAAACCCTACGGGGAGGATATCTAAGTGATAAATACCATCAACACTAATTAAGCCTTATCAGCAGAATGTCAAACAAAGATACATGAGTAAATCCCAAAGCATGCTACTCAAACATATAAGTGGCACATAGTACTTAAAATTCCTATAGGCATATTTTCTACCGATCGAATCCTATAGCCATATTATCTAATGAAAATAAAGCCCACGCCCTGATATTTACTATACTCCAATAGTTATTTATAAAATAATATTATAGACCAAAATTAAATAGATATGAAAATATAAATTAAATAAACAGCAGACCAAACCCAAGAATTGTCAATGTAACGACCTCACTGATCATTTTAAGCTTTAGCATTTTTATTTTTTTGCGGTTTGATATCTTGAGTAGCTTCAAATTATGCACTATGACTTGCATATTAGGTTGGTTTCACTCTTCAAGAAGTTTCAAGTTGATTTGGGAGAGTAATTCTCAATTCAGAAAATTTAAATTTGAAGAGTTGACCATGGTTTAACTTTTTCATCAAAGACCTCGGAATTCGGGTTTGAACGTTCTTATAGGTTTGTTCGGTGATTTCGGAATGGGGCGTATGTTCGGTTTGAATATCGGGTGGTCCGGGAGTGATTTGGCGCTTATTGTTGAAAGTTTACATTTTAACGGTTTTTGAAATTGCTAAGTTTTACTTGGAGTGTACTTTGGTGTTATCGGACTTCAGGGGTGTTCCGAAACCTTGGACAGATTCATTTAATTGATCGGAACTTGTGTGCGAAGTTTGGTCGTAATCAAAAATATCGAAGTTATTCGGACGCGTTCGGCGAAGCATGAATGCTTGAAAGCTAAGAGTTTAAGAAAATTGCTTTTGATCTTTAATACATGGTTTCTGTGTTGTAATTCATGTTCCGATCCTTTGGACAAGATTACATAGGGTATCTAAACATGTTAGATTTGTTTAACGGGATTCCTCGAACGTCGGGTAAGTTTTGGAGTAGTTTCGAACCACTTTTAGGCATTTTAGAGCTGCTAATAACTAATCACAGGGTTGTGAATCGCAATTGCAGAGGCCTAGTCCATGTTCGCTAAGAGGAAAGTGCATTTCAGGGCTTGTGAAACGCGATCACCGATGGTGGGGTCGTGATCGTGTAGAAGGAAATTTTGGTAAGCTATTTCTACTCGTTGAGAGCTAAATACAAAGATTATATATGGAATATAACATGGAAATTCGTAGAGATCCTTGATTACTTTTGGATTTTTGGTTGAAAACCTAGAATTTGGTAAAAAGAGTTTTTGACTACCAAATTCGATATGAAACTTAGGAAAAATCATATATTTTAGTTCGTGGTACTACAGGTGATGATAATTTTCAGAATCTGAGCGTGTGAGCCAGGGATTTACTTTTGTTGACTTTTCGTGCAAGGTTAGAAATTATATCCAATTGAAATATTACAAGTTTTTAGTATGTTTTGATTGGTTTGCACATTTTTTGGCTAGTTGGAATATTTGGCATTGGTTTGAGGTGTTAGAGAGGCGTTAGAGTCAATTTGCGGATTTCAGAGCAAGGAAAGTCTCTTGCCTAACCTTCTAAGAGGGAACTTATCCATGTAGGTACTATATTTGCTGCACGTTATGTGTTATGGGAGCTATGTATGTAAGAGGTGACGAATGTCCGTGCATATGCTAGATTTTGACACGTCCAGATAGATTTAGATTTACACCATTCTTTAATTGTGCTAATTTAGTTAATCATGCCAGTTGAAATGATCTAATCATGTTTTAGCCTAAGACTAGACCTACGTAGAGTACCGAGCTTTGCTTCTACAAACTTGGCGTTCTACTTGATTAGCCGTGGAAATATACTTTCTCTTACGAATTACTCTCGTGTTGTGCTTATTTGTATAGAAGTTTCTTGATTTCTTAATTACAACGTATATTTTTGAGCTAGGCTGATGGCCCATCAAAAGTTTCACTATTCTTATGGGATTGGGCTGATCGCCTCAACACTACTCTTATGGGAGCGGATTGTTCGCCTCGGCAGGATTTTAAGGTATATTTCTAGATCAAGTCGTTCGTCCCTCGGCAACATTATGAGATGTATCTATTGATTGGATCGTACGACCTCACCAGTATCGTGTAACACCATTTTTATGGGAATTGATTGTTTGCCTCGACATGATTATGAGATACATTTATAGGATCGGGTTGTTCCCCTCGGTAGTTCTGTGAAACCCTCTTATGGGACTGGGCCGTTCACCTCGGTAGAATCATGTGTAATATTTTTATAGGTAGTCAGCGCATATATGAGTATCCTGACTCAAATTTTATTTTAGCACCTGATAGTGTTCATTTATATTCCCTCAAGGTAGTATTCGACATTCGAGGATTTCGTATTTAATCTTCTGTTGAGAATAATATTATACACACATATCTATTTTCGTTGCTACTTATTATGCTTCATACATGTCTACTTTTATTTTACTTTAATCATTGTACCATTAATAAGTGTCGATGTTGACCCCTCTCCACTACTTCTTCATTGTTAGACTAGATCATTACTAGGTACGCGTTGATTTATGTTCTCATACTACAATTATGCACTAATTATGCAGGTACTAATACAGGTGCATTTGGTGGTGATAAGAAGTGTAGGCACAACTTCTGAGGAGACTGGTGGCGAGCTGCTCTCTATGTTACGATCTGCACCACACAGAGTCCCTTTCCTATTCATTTAATGTATTCTATCTATTTTCTATTCCAGACAGTTGTTGTACTAGTATTGTATATTCCAATAGATACTCATGCACTTGTAACACCAGGTTTTGGAGATTTAGACTATTGTACTCTACTGCATTTCTGTTATTCCATTCGGATTTGTGTTGCAATCATATTTAAACATTGAAGATAATGTCTGTATTTTACTATAAAAAATAGAACGACTCTCCTTATTTATTACATCACTTGTATCAAAATGTGTTATGAACTATTGATTGGCATGTTGATTTATTATTGTCTTTCTAATAGAAATATTAGGCACCATCACGACCCATGGTGGGAATTGGGTTGTGACAGCTTGGTATCAGAGCACAAGGTTCACATAGAACTCACGAGTCATGAGTAAGCATAGTAAAGTCTTACGGCTCGGTACGAAGACATCTGTACTTATTTTTGAGAGGGTATAAGGTGTTAGAAAATCCTCTTTCTTTATTTCCTTATCGTCTGACTTTATTTTGGTTGGAAGCCTATATCTTCAGTTCCTTCCTACTCGTTCGTATATGATGTCAAGTACTCGATATCAGTTGGGCACTGACGAGTTGTGGTGATGCTACATAGGTGGTGCCTGATGTTTTCCCTGTGTTATGATAGTGGATTACTATTGTCACCTTGTGGAGGGGTGTCTAATTATTTTAGCCCAATGTTGGTGTTGTCTATGGGTTCAAGACTATAGATAGTGTATTGTGTTGCTTCATGCGTAGGTCTTGATGCGGTAATGGTGAAGAATGGTAGGGTGTTTCTTTATGTGTCATGGCAGATCATGCTTTGGGAGGAGAATTATTTGGTTCATGATTAAGAGTTGGTATTTGTTGCAGTGCAGAAGAGGAATTTGGGCCATGGACATCCAGGCTGGGAACGATGGTGTTGCAAGCTGGGTATTTCCAAGCTTAGTAGAGTTCTCGCTTGTGGTGATGCATAGTCATCCTTGTTTGAGCGAAATAAGTCTCAGTAATATGATGGTCTCCATTTGTGTTCCCATAGGGTCATGGTAGTGCGAGGTAGTGCTAAGGAGGTGGTCCTTAGTGATGAGGTGTGTTGCGACTTCAGGGTCAAATCTGTGTTTCCAGTGTTGATTGTTCGTGGGAGATAATCCTTGAGGAGGCTTAGAGTTGAGGCATTTTATTTATTCTAGTGCTACGAAGATGGATCGTGGTTAAAGGAATCATTATTTATGGTAGATGATGAAAAATGTCATTGTTGGATATGTCTGGCGGTGGTTGAATTGTTGGCAAATCAAGTATGAGCAGCAGAGATCAAGTAGTTTGATTCGGAAGATAGCTAAATCAAAGTGAAAGTGGGAGCGTACCATTATGGAGTTTGTGGTAGAGTAACCACATGCTTTGAGAAATCTTGGTGTGATTTGGGTCATGATGGACAATTGACTAAGCCGTGGCATTCCTTTGGGATGGTGGCCTCTATTCTCAGGAAGTTTGAATGTGACAGAAAGAAGTTTCTTGGTATGCAAAAGGAATGTGAATAATTGATTATCATCTTGGTATGAAATACAGTCTTGAGTTTTGGATGTGCTGATGGATCTTTCAGTTCATTATTCTTACAACTTGTGGATGAGTGTAGACTCAAGAGGTCATTTATTGCATAGTGGGAGTACCTATGCACAGAAGGTTAGAGGTTATATTTTTCTTATAAGATTCATGTTAAGTGTTTTACATTCTGTCTAATATGACACATGTACTATGTTGTGGGACTGAAATGCTTGAGGAAGAAGATAGGACTATCATGAGGTTGAGCTCGCATTTGGGTGGATAATTTGGGATGTGTTATGGTTAGTGCATTATGAGCTTATGAGAAATTCAGCAGAGTAACAATGTGAAAATATAGCGGCTTGAGAAGATGAGTCATTGTGGGTCCTTTGGGTTATGTGAATGCAACTTAAATCCAAGAGGGAGAGTCTACCCCCGACGATCGAAATGCGTGATTATGTGTTATGTTAGTTTCAGAACTAAGGGACGTTGGTGGATTAGCTATGACTTCGAGGTTGATTCAACCAAGGAACTTGATACATGTTAGAGGTTGATATATGAAGGTTGTAGGATGACTCAGATTTGATATTCCTTGTCGATGTGATGTGAAAGGGAAAGGATTCGCTTGGCTGCTTCTTTAGGAGTATTGATATGCTAACGGAGAACTAGTCATTTAGCTTGCTTGGTTATGTATTCGGGACTAGGTTAGAGTGGTCGACTCTCACTAATGGTTCTAGTGGGTTAAAGAATTAAGGCAAGGTGCCTAAGGATTTTCAGGTTCGTTGTATGGCTAGGGATTGAGTTTGGAACAATGTGTGAGACAGACTTTGGGTATTTCTACATCATTTTTTCTTCTGCGATGTGGTGTTAGAGAAATGGAAGAAACAACTTCGGATTTATAAGAGGTATCATCTAAACATGCATATCAGTTTGAGGTATTGTTGAGTACATGAGTGTCATACCCCAAACTAGAAGGACATAAAGGGAAATCGGGACTACCTCACCGAGCACCAACATAATGAGCATCCTTAAACATGCTATCATATGTTAATAGGCTGAAAAGGCTGCCATGATACAATCTGATAAAAACATGAAAGAAAACTCGACAAAGGACGACCCAAAATAATATACAAGCTTATATACATGAGA
This sequence comes from Nicotiana paniculata, assembly GCA_005239505.1. Classification (NCBI taxonomy): domain Eukaryota; kingdom Viridiplantae; phylum Streptophyta; class Magnoliopsida; order Solanales; family Solanaceae; genus Nicotiana; species Nicotiana paniculata. The sequence continues at coordinate 4,882 of MDKI01173029.1, read as the reverse complement.
CGCATGGACCCACAAGTCTTCCATGACTATCAATAACACATAGCATCTGTCTACAAGCCTCTAAGAAGTATATAAACATCATTAGGTTGGGATAGGGCCCCACCCTACTCAACTCAGTACATATATGCAACAATCATACTTACCAGCTCACTAGACAACTCCAAAAGAAAGGAGCGTGACAACCTTTAGCTGAGTTTAGTCCTCTATTGTGAAGTATCACCTGAATCACTATCTCTACCTATGAGCATAAAATGCAACAACCCAAAAAGGGGTTGTCGGTACGAAAGATGTAATGAATATGTAAGGTAAGTAAACCACATATATAGAAGATGAAATATGAACGAAGAGTATGCAAGAATACACTATCACAATCATGGGTATATATATCCATGTCTGTAAAAATAAAGCACTCAACTAGACCATATAATATAGTTTCAAGCCACTCTATGGAGCAATTCATGTCAACATAATGAACCCGGCATCGAAGAGGAGTCGGTCGTACCTGGACTTAATGGGATTCAGTAATGTCTCATGTCATATTATAACATATCCATCCTCTAAGTGGACTCGGTCATACCCGGCCTTAACATGACTCAAAAATGTCAAAACCACTTACAATGGTGTGCACATATAAGTGTCGTACCAAGCCGATTATTGCGCGGCTCAGTAAGAAAATAGGTACATATATATAAGTGCATTGCCAACAATGAATCTAAAGTGCCTTGTGGATATTATTGGTGTGACTAAAGATTGCCATCCTCCGATTTTCGTCATGTCACTATTTATGTATCAATTTTCCAAGAGTCAACAATGATCATAAGAAAACTTAGGTTTCAAAGGATACCAAGGTGAGAAGTGGTCCTCATAAAAAAGAATAGTAAGAGCCATGGAATATATATGTACTAATGAGGTTCACAAGCCTTAATCTTAAGAATAGAGTTTCTTTCAAAGGGATGTTGTTATGGTTACATTTATTCGTAGATCATGCAAAAAGAATGAAGGGGTGAGCCTTAACATACCTTTATCGTTTACTTAATGACTCAGCACATATCTTCCTAAAGACATCAATTTATATTAAGACAGTAAACCATGCAGTTAATGCCACAGAAGGTTTTACAAACATGCATCTAAGCTAGTAGGTGACTTATAAAAAATCAGACGGCACTTCCCCAATAAAATTCCACTTCTATTAATCAAACCAGCACCAAAATATTTGGAACAACATCAACAATAACGTATCGAAGATACTACATTAAGAACCAGTTGAAACCTAGCTCGAAAACCTTTCAAAATAGCCCCATATGTACTAGCACCTCAACCTTCACTTTCAATTCATAGTTTCATATATTTCTTTCATCAATTCACTTGATAAACATATATACATGCATAAAAACAGAAACCATATCATAATCAAGTTACTTTCCACAATTTCCAGCCATATCCAATAATATTTATCACCTCAAAACAACAAAACAAAATAGTAGCCATATCTTATGATATTACAAAGATATCGTATAGTATTTTGCTTCAAACAACTTCACCAACATGGAATTAAACTTTGAACAACTAAAATTCAAAATCCAAGCTTCTCTTAGCTCACAACAACCCTTAATATGACAACACAATCTTGTAGATAAGCTAACTTTATGTTCATTATGGTTTTTTTTTTTTTTTTTTTTTTGGAATTTGTTTGGAGTCTTGGGGGAACTCTTTGGAACGGTTTGGAGAGTATAATATGGAAGGAGTTCGAAAAAAGAGCAACTCTTATCCCAAAACAAGATACAAATAGGTGTAGGTCGGCCACCAACCAAGTGGGTCTCATAGGGGTTACACGCGCAGTCTCGCAAAATCACGAATATCTCTCTACTATAATATCGTATTGATAAATGGTTTAATACGTTAGAAACTACACACATACATATTAATTTTGGTATGTGGATCACCCTGAAGTCCAAGTATATTGATATAAAATCTAAGTGACATTAGATCTAAAGTTTAGTAAGATTATGAATGTATCTTGCCACAATTTTTGTCGACTTTTAGTGTAGAACTTGCTTAATTCAAAACATAACATACGGATATTAACTGATTCAAATACGCTAAAACATGATCAGCTTATTATGTACTCATAGTTTTACCCCGATTGTACGAGTTATCACATTTTTGATTTGTTTAGCCTCCAACCCTCAACGATACTCCCTTGACACTTGTTTTAACCCATCATTATTTTTGTAAAGATCCTTAAACTCTTCGGCTCACATTGATTCACTTGAGAAGCATTCCAACACAAACCTATGCGTTGTAACATCCTCCCCCCTGAAAACATTCATACTCGAATGTTAACTCTCAAAGACTTGCAAAAATTTTGCCTGTGTCTCCTTTGTACATTGGACTAAACCAACCTGCACGTAGTCAAAAAACATATTATACATGCGGCACATGGCCAACATCTATAAATAATAACACTTGGTCTCACACGAGTGTTAATTATAATTACTGCAAGTCAACAGTAAGAGCTCATCTAATAACCAAAATATCGAGCCATATCTCTATATTGAAATAGGTGGGGGTATTTAGATTTCTTCTCCTCTATGGCCTCGCATGTTATTTCTTCGACGTTCTTATTTCTCCGTAACACCTTCATGGAGGCTATCATTTTGGTACTCAACTTACGGACCTGTTGATCTAAAATAACCATTGGAATCTCCTCATAGGGTAGACCCACTGCAATCTGAACGTCATCTACTGGACAAGCCGGGAAGGGTCTTCAATGCACTTATATCGCATGTACAATGGGTTGACTATAACTCTGGAGGCAATTCAAACTCATATGTTACTCCGCCTATCCGTCGAATCACTCGGTAAAGCCCCATATATCTCAAACTAATCTTACATTTCTTATCGGATGACATGGCTCCTTTCATAGGCGACATATTTAGGAATACCCATTTGTCTATGACTTTCCATAAGTTTGTATTTTTGGAATTTTTTTCTATGACCTTGGCAATCATATAATTTTTAAGTTGATTCTTTTAGAATCAAATAAAATCCTCCCTTGGCTCTCATAGTTCCTGATTTACTTTTCTTAAGATTAGTTATCATCTTGGTACTTGGAACATTCTTATTCAACCCTCTTTCTGCACATGTTATAAACATATATTTCTACTCCGCTTTAAGAGTGAGTGATTTAGGATAGGTTTCATCTTCTAAGCCTCGTATTCTAGCCTCCTAAATTATCCACGTCTCGTAAAAGTTTATACTTGACTTGTCATCTTAGCTCACTCACATTCTTGATCTTTTTGTCACGACCCAAAATTCATAAGGTCGTGATGGCACCGGACACCACTTTCAGGCAAGCCAATCATTAAATGGTTAAGTTAAATTTCCTGTTTTAGTATTTTTGAAATCATTACCTTTCACTTTATTATATAAAGAACTGAATAAAATCTGCTAAGTAAATACGACAGTTTAATATTTCATTTTTATAAAATACATCTCAAACATATCCCAGAACCTGGTGTCACAAGTGGATGAGCAATTTTTAAGAATTTTACAAATTCTACAAAGCTTATCCAAAATACAAATTGGACAAGGAATAAAAATGAGAATACAATACATAGAGGAACACTCTGCCGACTGCGAGTCGTCTCCGAGTGATGCAGCTCGTCTAAATCTTCAAGTCAGCCATATTGCTATGAAGGTACATGTGGAACAAAATGCACAGAAAGTGTAGCATGAGTACAAAAATAACATGTACTCAGAAAGTATCCCTCCTTACCTCGGAGAGGTAGTGACAAGAAGTCGACTTGACACTCACTAAGGTCCAACAAAAATAATTTAACAAGATATGATATCAGTAATAGGCATACGAGGATGATAAAAATAGTAAACATTAAAGATAATTGTAATTCAAATAAATACTGAAAGTAAATAAACAATTACTACTCCATTTTTTCCCTTAATAACTTAAATAAACAATTACTACTTCATTTTCCTCCAAATATCTTAAATAAATAATTACTACTTAATTTTCCCCCAAATATCTTGACACTTCAAAATCCATGAAATCATCAACAATTTAACATGCGCATACGGAATAAGGACAACAGGTCTGAGCCATCATAATAATCATATTTGTGCACTGCCGAGGGTCGAACGGCCCGAACCATAATATATCTTTCAATCTCATTGTGGCGTACGGCCCGCTCCCATGAGAGTGAGGGAAATAACACTCTGCTCGCGGAATGTAAATTGCGAAGCGGTGACACACAGTCATGCACATTCAAAAGTCCACCCCGACTACATCGCGAAAATAAATATTCAAGTAAATGACAAATTTCTCTTTTAAAAGTCACAAAAATAGTATTTAAATCTTTTCTCGAAATTCATTTGCCAAGTTAAATAATATTCAATAATATAACCTTAACAGGAATCAATTATCCACGGAGGAGTCAATTGTCTTTATAAATAATTAAGGAAGGTACACTCTAGCCTTCTTAGGGAATAAATTACAAATTTAGTAGCATTATCAGTCTAATATTATTGGCAGGATCACATGTACAACATGTAAGGCATGCTAGTTGGTCCTAGACTACCCGGACATAAGCATAATAGTAGCTACGCATGGACCCTCGTCACTTCGTGCGTACGTAGCCCCCAGAAATAGTAGCACATATTTAATTAATTCACCTATGGGGACAATTCCCCCTCACAAGGTTAGAATGGAGACTTACCTCGCTCCGAAATTCCATAACCGGCTTCCAAGCCCTTCTGACGACTCCAATGGACGCACAACATCCTAAAATTATCCAAATAACGACAAACTGTTGGTCGAAATCCCAATGCACACGCAAGTGTACGTGGTCGACAAGTAATATAGGAT
>MDKI01184799.1:0-43091 GCA_005239505.1 Nicotiana paniculata | reverse complement strand
ATCCGAAATAAAGTGGATCGGATCGGATTTCGGATATCCGATCCAAATGCACAGGCCTACGTGACACCGACATTGACGCCATCTACATCAGAAAAGTCGAACGGCAAGAACAAACAGGTAGCCAAATAGCAATCGCATCCTATGTCTTCGGGAGAACCCGAGGAACAGGTGGCCGAGGACGAAGAAGATTTCTTAACTCCCTGGGCTTTCATCGCCCCCGAGGAGCCGAATGCAACGAAGTCCACGGTCGAGGAGCTTGAGCAGGTGATATTGATCGAGTGCCTGCCGGAACAAAAGGTATACCTGGGTACGAGATTAACCCCCGAACTCAGGAAAAAACACATTCAATTCCTTATTGATAACATTGATTGCTTTGCTTGGTCCCACTTAGATATGACAGGTATCCCACCGAAGATAAACACCCATCAACTAAGTATCGATCCCAGATTTAAACCGGTGAAACAAAAGAGGAGGCCTCAGTCCGAGTTAAAGCACACATTCATCAAAGACGAGGTAACAAAACTCCTTAAGATAGGATCCATTAGGGAAGTTAAGTATCCCGAGTGGCTAGCTAATGTAGTAGTAGCCCCTAAAAAGGGAAACAAACTTAGAATGTGTATATACTACAAAGATTTGAACAAAGCACGCCCTAAAGACTCTTCCCATTGCCCAATATCGATTGATAGATCGATGACACGGCCGGCCACGAGATCCTCACTTTTCTCGATGCCTACTCCGGGTACAATCAAATTTGAATGAACCCGGAGGACCAAGAAAAGACTTCGTTTATCAAAAAGTTTGGTACGTACTGCTATAACGTAATGCCCTTCGGGCTAAAAAAATGCAGGAGTTACATACCAACGCTTAGTTGATAAAATGTTTGAACATCAAATAGGCATATCAATGGAAGTTTATATTGATGACATGTTAGTTAAGTCCCTGCGCGCAGAGGACCATTTGACTCATTTGTAGGAAACGTTCGATGTACTAAGAAAATACAACATGAAACTCAACCCCGAGAAATGTGCTTTTAGAGTTAGCTCGGGCAAGTTATTAGGATTCATGGTGTCGAACAGGGAGATCGAGATCAACCCCGAAAAAATCAAAGCCATTGAGGAAATTACCGTCGTAAACAATGTGAAAGTTGTACAACGGCTAACCGGACGGATAGCTTCCTTAGGCCGATTTATCTCGAGGTCATCGGATCGGAGTCATCATTTCTTCTCCTTACTCAAGAAGAGAAACGACTTTGCATGGACTCTAAAGTGTCAACAAGCCTTAGAGGAATTAAAACGGTATCTCTCGAGACCACCCTTGCTTCATACTCCGAAGGAGGATGAAAAGCTCTACTTATATTTAGTCGTGTCCGAGGTAGCGGTAAGTCGTGTTGGTTCGAGAAAAGCAAGGTATGCAATTTCCTGTTTATTATGTAAGTCGGGCCCTAGGAGATGCTGAAACCAAGTACCTGCATTTGGAAAAATTAGCTCTTGCATTAGTAAGTGCATCTAGGAAATTAAAATCATATTTTCAATGTCATCCTATATGTGTATTGACTACATACCCACTTTGAAATATCTTGCATAAATACTAATTATCGGGCCGATTGGCCAAATGGGCCATCAAAATTGGAGGGTATGACATCGAATATCAATCCCGAACAGCTATCAAGTCCCAAATCTTGGCAGACTTCGTGGTCGATTTCACGCCTGCCCTCGTACCCGAAGTAGAAAAGGAACTCTTGCTAAAAGAGGGTACATCATCAGGGGTATGGACCCTCTTCACAGATGGTGCCTCGAATGTGAAAGGGTCCAGGCTCGGTATAGTTATAAAACCGCCTATGGGAAGCATTATTAGACAATCTATCAAAACCTCGAAATTGACTAACAATGAGGCCGAGTATGAGGCCATGATTGCAGGTCTCGAACTAGCCAAGGGACTGGGAGCAGAGGTCATTGAGGCCAAGTGTGACTCTTTTTTGGTAGTAAACCAAGTGAACGGGAGCTTCGAGGTTCGAGAAGACAGAATGCAAAGGTACTTAGATAAACTTCAAGTGACATTGCATCGCTTCAAGTAATGGACACTGAACCACGTACCTCGAGAACATAATAGCGAGGTCGATGCACTCGCAAATTTGGGGTCATAGGTTGAAGAAGATGACATTGTCCCCGGGACCATCGTCCAATTATCGAGGTCGGTGGTCGAAGAAGGCCATGCGGAAATTAATTCAACAAGCTTGACATGGTATTGGTGGAAGAAGTACGTCGAATACTTGAAGCACAGGAAGCTCCCCTCGGACCCAAAAGAGTCGAGGGCCTTACGAGCCAAAGCAGCTCGATTCTCACTCGATGAAAATGGAACATTGTATAGGAGAACCATTGACGGACCACTGGCAGTGTGTTCGGGACCGGGGGACACCGATTATGTACTACGAGAAATCCACGAAGGCACTTGCGGGAGTCACTCTGGTGCCGATTCTTTGGTTCGCAAGGTGATCAGAGCAGGGTATTATTGGGATAGCATGGAAAAAGATACTAAGGAGTTCGTTCTAAGGTGTGATAAATGCCAAAGGTTCGCACCTATGATCCATCAACCCGGTGAACAACTCAATCCGGTCCTATCCCTACGGCCATTCATGAAATGGGGGATGGATATCGTCGGCCCCCTACCAACAACGCCAGGTAAAGCTAAATTATTTTGTTTATAACTGACTACTTTTCAAAATGGGTAGAAGCGTAGGCCTTAGAAAAAATAAGAAAAAAAGAGGTCATCGACTTCATATGGGACCACATTGTATGCCGGTTCGGGATACCCGCCGAGATAGTATGCGACAATGGAAAGCAGTTCATCGGCAACAAAGTGATACTCGAGGACCATAAGATCAAAAGGATTCTATCAACTCCCTATCACCCGAGTGCAAATTGCCAGACCGAGTCCACAAACAAAACCATCATTCAAAACTTGAAGAAAAGGTTGGATGGTGCGAAGGAAAATGGAGAGAAGTATTGCCCGAGGTACTATGGGCATATTGAACGACGTCAAAGTCGAGCATGGGGGAAACCCCGTTTTCTTTGGTATATGGATCCGAAACGTTGATTCCGGTCAAGGTCGGGGAACCCAGCGTCAGGTTTCAGCATACCATCGAGGATTCGAACCACGAAGCCATGAACACTAGCCTCAAACTACTAGATGAAAAATGAGAAACTGCGTTAGTTCGAATGGCCGCACAAAAGCAAAGGATCGAGAGGTATTGCAATAGAAGGGAAAACCTTCGCCCTTTCGGAGTTGGGGACTTAGTCCTAAGAAAGGTCACTCTCAATACTAAAACCCAAACGAGGGGAAATTGGGCCCCAATTGGGAAGGACCGTACCGAGTCCTCAGAGTCATAGGAAAGGGATCCTACAAGCTTAGCACAATGGAAGGCGAGCAACTACCAAATAATTGGAACATATCACTGCTCAAACGATATTATTGCTAAGATATGGCCTTCTCCCCTTTTCCATTTATATTTGAGACTAACTCTTTACAGATGATCGATTGGAGATATCGAAGCACCCTGCAACTCGAGGACCTTAGATTTTAAAGCATATGTTGCACTCTTTTTCCCTTAGGTCGGGTTTTATCCCAAATGGTTTTTACCTTCAATATTTTTAACGAGGCAACATTTATATGCTACCTAAGGAGAATTCAACAAATTATTCAAGGCTTCTTTTCAATTAACCTCGAATACTGCGGGGCATCACCCTCAGAGATTGTATTTTCGAAGAAAACAACTTATGCCAATAAGGGCCTCGATAGGAGAACTTTGTAATGGACCAAATGGTCAAATGAACCATGTCCATGTAGAACAATCGTGCCCCTGATGGCAAAACATGTTCGTGTATATCGATTATTCAAAGAAGCATTCTTGTTATATCACAACACTTTGTGTTTCAAAGAAGTCTACTAGTATACGAACTTCACATTTATTCCACAAAAAACGGCTCAAGCCAGAACGAGAATACACCCGATTACTCGGGGACTTTCATCGATAGTCAACATATCGAGTTATCAATAACTCGAACCTATAAGACCTCAAACAGGAAAACTCGAACTTGTAAGACCTCAAAGAGGCATACTCGAACTCATAAGAGCTCGAAGAGGCATCCCCTCGATATAAAGGCTAAGGCTATCGTACTCGAGGACTAAAGGCTACGGTCATACTAAAGACTACGGTCATATAAAAAGGCTACAACCGAAATAATACGGCTCGGAGATCGTCCAACTTCCGCCATAAAACTAAAGGCCTTCAAACACTTAGCAAAAATCGGTTAAATCAGGCTACCCTCGGCAAAAGCAAATGATAAAGGGCTTCGATAGAACCAGCCCTCGAACAAATCAAAGGCTTCGATAATATCAGCCTTCGAAAAAACCTCAAGAGGTATTCGATTATCGATACACAATGAATTACAAACAAGGTCCCAATAGATCGAACCTTCGAAATACAAAAAACACATGCTAAGGCATACCAAATATTTTCACTAAGTCTTTTAGCCGAAAGGAGAGAAAAATTATAGCCACTTTAAAGGCCGATCGGCCCTGCCTAAAGAGCCTAAGGGTCAATACCAAGAGCATAAAGGTCGAAGCACACCATACTCGAGACCTTATATAGCTCGGACTCAAAAGTCCATTCACCACTAATTAACATCGAGCCAAATAAAAGATTAGCTTGAAGACCGAACCTTAAGTGGTAACCTGTTATCGATCGTTGATCAAACGCATAACCTAAGGGTATTATATTCTATGCCCAATAGGCGGGATGATTATCTACAACACCAAATTTCGTTTCACAAGTGAAGACAAAACGAAATTTAACACGAAAAGAAGATGAAGCAAATAAATTCTTTATATGATTCAAAAGTACATTTACAAGACCTCCATACAGGGCCCTTACACAAAAGAAAAAAGAACCTAATCTACTCCTGGGGTCACTTGCTCGGAGGCGGTATCCAGTGGAGCCACATCTTCGGTAGCCTCACCTTCAAGGGCCTTCTCCTCCTCCTCCTCAGGGACTTTAGCCGCTGGCAGAATCCTCGTCGGTAGAAAGCAATGCAGTTGCCTCTTCTTCCAAAGCCTTCACCTTATCGATTTCGGCGGACAGGTCAAAGCCTTTAGCATGCACCTCCTCGAGAGTGTGACTTCGAGACTCCAGCCTAGCGTGATTGATGGTACATGTTAACTTGAGCTCGGCAGCAGCAGAGATCTCCTGAGCCCGAGCATTTGCAGCAGCAGCATCGGTGCGATAGGAGGACACGAATGCATCAGCTTCGGACATGACTTTGGCTAGTTATGCGTCTGTCTCAGTGTGAAGCTCCTTGAACTTAAGGCTCTCTTTTTTTGCACTCTGAAGATGGTGCTCGATCGAGGCCAGTTTTTCCGAAGAGTGTCCTTCTCGGAGGATAGACGGTCCATATTTTGCTTCCACCCGAGGGTTTCAGCCTCTTTGTTCTTAAGCTCCTCCCGAAGTTGTTCCACCAGATCGGCCCTCTGATAAAGCTGCAAAATTAAAGTATTAGGCACTGAAGCAAGGAAGATACAAAGTAAACCCACAAAGGCTATGTTACCTGCTCGACGAGCTTGGCCCGCTCTAAGGAAGCCTCCTCCGAACTTGCTCGAAAATCGTTGAGTTCCCCCTCTCTTTTGGCATAAAGAGCCTTGAGTTCGTCCATATCTGGCATGAGCTTCCTGAGCTCATATTCACAACGGGCAAGCTCAGCCCGAGACTTGGAGAAAGCTCGTTCATAGAGCATCACAGCCTTATCACGAAGAAAGGGAGTCAGAAAGGCAAAAATCGAATTTTAATTATAATTGTTAAGGCAAAGTTTACTTGCTTTCGAAGTTTCTCAGCCTCTTCGAAGATGAACGAGGCGTCAAGGTCGGGGCCCTCTTCGATCCCGGCAAAGCATTCTCTGAATATGTTGTCCTCCCCGTGGGATGTTCCCACATCGGGAGTCTTCATATCTTAGACGTCTCGTGTCTGCCCCGTCGAGAACAACGGGCCTGGAGGAGAGTCATCCACATCAATCACCCCGAATGATTCAATCGGGGCGCTCTCCCGCCTTCGAGGCACCTCAGGGTTGGGCTCTTCGACTTCATCGATCAAGTGTCCTATGATATAAGGTGTTTCCTTGTCACTGGTAAGCTCGAGGACTTTGCTCAAGCTCCCCTCAGGGACCTCCTCGGCTTGAGACTGGACTGCAGCAGTAGCCTTCGGTTCAGCAGCCTTTGAAGCATCAGTGCTTCCTCTTCTCCGAATCACTAACGGGCGGTCATCCTCTTCGCCCTAAGAATCTTCTCCCTCTTCGTCCTCAGCACGAAGACATTCGGCAGTTTCCGGAGTTAAGGCCACCGTATCGACCTTAGGCTTTCGAACCTTGGTTTTCTTCGGCTTCGAGGGAGTTCGTCGGTGACTCTTTCTTCCTTTTCTTGTCTTTGGCGGGTTTTGGGGTTTCTTCCTCACCAGGTGGGAGCGACCTCATCGAAACAGCGTCCCTGAGGCCTGCGCAAATACAAAGTTAGGTATTTTGCTAAAGAGTATTTCTCTAAGAGATTTGGATATGCAAATGATAAAAGCTCACCGTGGTTTTTGGCCTCCCATCTGCCTTTGGCAAAATCGCGCCAGATGTGCTCGGCGTATGAGGAAGTGGAAGCCAGTTATCGAACCCAGCCCGAGAGGTCCGCAACCGCACCTGGATACCAAGCGACGACTGTATCATCGAAAAAGGAGTTAGTTCAAAAGAAGATGGGAACATCAAAGTAATGAAACACACTCGTTAAGTCGGTACTTACGCTTCATATTCCATTCCTCTGGGAACGACATCTTTTCAGCGGGAATCAGGTCGGAGGTCTTGACTCGGACGAAGCCGCACATCCACCCTCGGTCTTTGTCTTCGTCGATGCTGGAGAAGAAAGACTTCGGGGACCGACGTTGCAATTTTATCAAGCCACCTCGTTAGAGACGAGGGCTGTATAACCTGATCAGATTGTCAACGGTAAAAGACATCCCCTCGACCTTGCTCGAGAAGTATCTATCAAGTGAAAAATTCTCCAAAAAGAAGGGTAAATTTGGCCTAACGTCACTTGGTATTGTCGACAGAAGTCGAGAATCACTGGATCTAGGTGGGGTAGAGAAGGATCTTTGGGGCCTAAGGTGAATGGGTAGGTATACACACTTAGGTACCCTGCTTTGAGAGTTGTGATATCTTCTCCAGGTGAACACCTGCCCGACGACAATCGGCCTTTACCTGTTTGAGTTCGGTTATGAAGCCGATATACTGAGACATGGGCTTACATCAACCCGGGACCAAAGCAGGTCTGTCAACTTTGAAATCAGAAGACAAATCACAGGGCCCGAGGGTGCACTCTTCAATACGAGGAGGTACCGCCGTTTTGCCCTTAGATACATGTGAAGACGAAGAAGCCTTCTCTTTGTGTGGAACTGTCTTGGAAAGTGTTTGTCATTGTTACTGTGAATTCTAAAGAAGAAAGGGAAGGTTATGGCAAAATGAATACAAGAAAGGTATGATCACAGAGGGAATAAGAGAGCAGCAGGTTTCGGGTATGTTAAAGAAAGTAAAGTCGGAAAAAGAAATGGGTTGAAGTATTTATAGAGGCCATTGGTGCGTGTTGGGAAGCTTTTAATTAATGACTCCTCGAAAGACGTGCAGGCGTGACCCTTGCACGACCTTTCAGTCATGCCAACCGCTGATCTCACGAGTCTGACATAATGACTGGGGCATCAAAGAGCCAAGAATCAAATCGTTTCTTATCGTTTCACTCCAAGAAACGCGGGGACTATCTGTATACGGTCGAAATCGGAAGGCCCGACTTCGAAATCCTAATTGAACCTCGAGCTCGAGTTCGGGCAACTCGAAGAAGGAATCAGGCCCGACTGGAAAATGCACACCTCGGGGGAGTAAATCGGAGGCCCGGCATGCTCTATCTCGAGATAGTGCCATTTCAAACACACTCAAGAAAGAGCGGGAATTCCTCAGAGGCATAAAGGTCAAGGCGTAAATTTCGGGATAGATTCGTACGAATCCGTACTAGATGGTTATACAGCTGTACCAATAGGATTTTTCAGTGTAAATAGAAGTGTACCTTATTTGGGGTTTCCCCACTATAAAGGGGACCCCAATCATTTGTAAGGATCATCTGATTACTGCAAAAAGAATATACAACCTTATTTTTCTCGTTTGTTGTGCTTCATAATTATTCTTCAGCTTTAAAGTCTTTACTTTATTTGTTCTTGCTTTATTATCTCTAATCACCTCAAGGTCATCGAGAAAATCAAGCCGAGGAGCTCGAGGTCCCTGCAGCTCTAGTAACATTGGTTTGGTTCATTAATCCTACTCATTCAAACTCTATACTACTTGTTTATTAATTAGCATTGAATTAGATCATGTATCTTTAAAATCACAAATCAAATCTAAGTGTTACTTGTATTTTTCAAGGTAAACAACCAGGTGTTGCAAAGTAAGCACTTCTTTTCTTTGTCTAATTAGGGAAGTAGATATTTTTGACATGGATAGTCAATCATTTCATGTCTATTTTACTATGTTTCAACATAAAAAGTATATATATATATAAAATCTAGTATTATACTTTACTTTACTACTTCTGTACTTATTTTTATTTTCAGCTCTTCGGAAAGAAAAGTACCAGTATTCTTTCGGGCCACCATCTATTTTGAAATTTGTAAGGAGTAGGGCGAGGTGACCAGGCAAAATATGGCGCGGCTTCAGATTTTTGAGGACAAGAAACGTATAGAGGTCGAGCATTAGATTAGGGGGTAGTCGAGAGTTTTTTCCTCTTTGTACCGGGTAGTCTGATATAGTTTTGTCTAGGTCTGTTAGCGGTCTATGTTGTGTTCACATTATTTGTTGTTTTGCATAGTTTTGTGTTATTTCCCTTTCACTTATTTGTTGTCTCTTACGATGTTATTATCTTTCTGTCTTCTTTTGTTGTTACAGACTTTATTTTGTTTCTTTTCTGATATTATTGTCTTTTCTGTTGAGCCGAGATTCTCTCGGAAACAGCCTCTCAACCTTTCTGGGGTAAGGGTAAGGTCTGCGTATATTCTACTCTCCCAGACCCCACTAGTGAAATTTTACTGGGTATGTTGTTGTTATTGTTGTTGTGCGCATGGGCCCAATGGACCATGCTAAACATTTTTTTTATTACAAAAGAACTCTTATCTTAGAGGTCATATCTAAACAATTTTAAAGCTAATCTTAAATCACCTAAAATCAGTGAGGGAAAAAATTACCATAGTATTGTTGGTCCCAACTGTTGCATAAAAATTATAGTTTAAAAGGAGCTTGTTTTGAGACAATTTCTTTATTTTCTTTCCTTGTGTATATTAAAATGTCTATCATAACTTTATTTTCCTTCTTGGTATATCTAAAATATAAACTATAAATACGGTTGTCTACAATTTATTTTTATCTCTATATCCAAGTGTATAACATAAAAATAATTATATTTTTTATATATCACAATGTATAACACATCAAAAAATGTGTATCCAAAATATGTATCACAATTTTAATATCATTCTTGAGTATATTAAAATGTATATCAAAATATTTTCTTCATTGTATATCTCAGTGTATAATATATAATTTCTTATGGATATATTAGGGGCCCAGATTCTTTTATCAATAGTAAATTTTATTTTCGGTTAGAAAATATTTTAGTTCGTAGAAAAATAAAAAGTGAATCCTTAGAAGAAAAGAAAATTGAAAAATTGTCTATTTCTTATGGTAGAAACAAATTAGAATCTTGAATTAAACTACTCACATCTTCATAGTAGTAAAAACAATTCTACACAACAACATCCAACAAATTGTATTGAAACACTTGATTAACATCTTATTAACATATTACTATGTAAAGCAAGGAGCTTATATAATTTTTTCAAAAACTACATTATAAAGAACAAAGTGTGAAATAAATAACATTTGCTTCTTATTAAAGATCGATAAAACACTAATCTTTATCAATGCACTCCTATAAAGGCACTAACTAAAATATATTTTGCAATTGTGTTATGTTAAGGGCAGGTTCCGGAAAAACATACATCATGGTACTAACTACATAGAGGCGATGAAGGAGTCAAGTTTCTTAGTAGGAGAAATTGATGAAACTTTGTTCTCAATGTATTTCCATGTCTTTAGTCTGTTCAATATCACTGCCCTCAGCCTATGTTTCCTTCTATAGTTATTGTAACCTTTTAACAAATAACATTTGCATTGACATACTGATTTGCTAACAACTCCGAGAGATTATATTAACATGCAATTGCCTGGCATATAGCAAAAGATCTTTATGTTTTTGGATACTTTATCCAAAGAGTAAATTAAACTTAAAACACTAAGAAGTTATGGGAAGTACATTCTCCATTTTCTAATTATATGGTGGGCACAAATAATGAAAGAATCTTTAACCTTCATACCACTGAGATGGTTACAAAGAAGTACATTCTCTATTTTTTTTTCAAAATTTTGCAGTGAACACATATCAAAACTGTATTTGACCTTCATATTACTGAGATGGTTACAAGCCAGGCTTACAGTGAAAAATGAACGTAAAAATAGCAAAATGCTTGTAGATTAGCATAATTTTATGATATTAAAATGGTTGTTCGACAAACTTCTTACCATTAAACAATAAAAATAACATGGAAAAGAAAAAACAAGATAGGTATCTTGATGTTCCAAGCTGAATCTATACCTTCCTTTCTTTACCCGCCCAAAATTTAAGTTGGCTTCCAAGAATTTGCACACAAGTTTGAAGAAACCAATAAAATATCTGGAGCAACTTGTAAACTTAACTATACATCTATTTCTCTGGTCTATATCAAAGAACCAAAAAACCACTAACAGATTCCTACAGGTTCTCCTTTTTATAAAGAGATTTTGCATCTTTTGAACCAAAAAACCAATAACAGATTCCTACAAGTTCTCCTTTTTATAAAGAGATTTTGCATCTTTTTTTCATCTCTATAAACTATACTCATAAAAATAGTCCACCTCAAAAAAATAGTATAATGGTATGTCTAAGAAATACTGACACCGGTAATATAAACATTTCAATAACAGAAGAGATTAATTATTAAAATTTACTACTACAAACAGAACATCTATAGTGGAGGCAATGGATATATACTCATAAAAGATCATGTGTACCTCGAGTTTTCTGCAACTAAACTTGATTCATGCCTCCCAAAAGTATAATGATGGCCTGAGTTCATTTCCCATAGAGCTAGCACATCCTCTTCTAGCTGAGTACCACAACCGTATTAATCTTCTTCTATTTTGATATCTATTTGTGTATGTCAAAGAGCTCAATCACCAATCCGTATCTGTTTCGATATGATCCAGTATTAAACAAGGAATGTGATTCTTTTTCCTTTTTATTAATACTATCTAGTTGGATCCATATCTTCTTTGAGACTTAAAACAACCAACAACAAAATCTTAGTACTTTTTTGGAGGCACTTCAATCCAATAGTCAATTGTACTAATAAAATGTTATAACAAAAATAATGATCATCTTAAGAATATTACAATATTATTTTCTAAGTTAATATTATCATAGTACATGTATATATTTATATAAAATCAAATTAACTGGAGAACTATCGAACTAGAAGGAAAATTATGTGTCCACAAAATCACTAACACTAGGAAAAAATATGTATCGTTTCAAACAAAAATACAAAATGAATATAACATAAATTACATCCCAATTTCAGAGATACTTGTCATAGATATACATAATGTTTGAGTATCACCCCTCTATCCTTCTACACTTTAATACCAGGCTTTTGCCTATGGCGAGGTTTAAATCTGTGACAAGTACTAACTCTCACATAAAAAAATTCTTATTCTTCAAAGTCACGCGGCTATGAAATGATACTACCAATCCATGGACCATTTTGATTTTGAATCTCCAAAAAGATCAATTAACACGATCCAAAAAAGAAAGCAACCTAGTGCACAAAGCATCCTGCAACGATGCAGTGTTGATCGGGGGAAGGACCACGTCAAAGGGGTATGATGTCGGCAACATGCTCAAATGAAGCATTAATAGCTGATTCCACTAAGAGGAAGAAAAAAAAAAGAGACATAACACATCACTAAACTTACAGTGTAACGGAGAGGAACCTAACAACAATAGAATGTACTGGATCTCTTTTTCTTTTTTCTTACTTCAGCAAGAGGACACCAGATTCTTGATAAAATAATTGGTAAATCTTACCTTGTCCGTTTTTTACTGCGCTTCTAAATGGTATGGTCTTAGTAGGTGGAACCAAGCGGATCCCTGCAAGAAGGGTTAGATGAAGGAGCAGTTGTAGCTGATGCCTTTTGATGACAATGAACTTTAACAATTCTTCTCCTTGTGATAACCTCATCAATAGTCTCATGAAATATCCATGCTCCTGCTCAGTTATCTCCTCCTTATCAGTAAGACCAGGATTATCTCTAAATAATCCCATTTTGCAGCCCTTCTCTTTGACGGTTGAGGAGAATTTGCGTGCTCCATTTGGAAAAAGAAAAAACATACTTGTAGAGTTCAAAACGATTGTAATTTTTGCATGAAGTACTCAGAAGAAGTTGATGACACAACAAAAAAGTAAAAAAAAAAATTAATATTTGTTGAGAGAGAAAGCAACCAAAGGGCATCGAGGAAGTGTCAGCAGATTGATTCAAACAAACGAGATGCACAACAATTAAAGTTAATCTACAAGCACCACAATAAACTCTACAACATATAATGCAAATTTGAATAATCCATTCAAGTGAAGCATTATGTTATTGTTGGTCAAGACTATTACAATCACATCCCTTTGAGAACATCGGATTTATTAGGAAGGATACAGAAAAGACTATTATAAATACAATCAGCTAGGTAAAGAAGCCTGCAACTTGCTTGCCAACCATAGGCTGACACTGTAATCTAGACTTTCCAAATTGTAGGGATCAAGTCCCTCTATCTTCAAAAAGAATAGGTCGCTTACCAAATATTGTTCACTGCGCTTTTTCAAGCCACGATGTTCACCTTTCTAAGTCATTTATTAACGGTGACTCACCAGGCACGCTGTAGGTTCGCACGCCGCAGTACGAAAGTGATTTTCTCAACCGTCCTACTATACTCTATTTGTTTACCTGTGTTAATTGGGGGCCGAGTCAGTTCTGTAAGTTTTTTTCAGAAAGTTCCCCATCTTGTTGACTAAGACAACAATCACGATAATAAATAAAGCCTAGGAAAAGTCCACTCTAAGATCTAGTACTCATTTATCTAAAGAAAATGATGCACTTAGCGTGAGCCATGTAGTTCATTTCGAAATGAAATGGAATTTAGTCATCCGTTTAAACCTCAGACAAAAAGTTGGTCTCATCATCAGCTCAATTAAGAGCGGACCTCCATACGTTCTCTCATCTTATATAATATGTCTGCATCTTCTTCTTTTCATCTTTATACTCGTGCAGTCCACCTCAAAAAGCATAGGATAACAGTATGTCTAAGAAGTTACTAAGATTGATAAATATAAATATTTCAATTAAAAAAAATTTAAATATTGAATTTTTTTACTACAAACAGAACATATATAGAGGAGGCAATCGAGATTGCACTCATAAAAGATCATGCATACCTAGAATTTTCTGCAGCTAGACCTGACCACGCTTCCCAAAAGTATAATGCTGATCTGAATTCAATTTCCACAGAGCTGGTAAGTTCTCTTCTGGCTGAGCACCACAACAATCACACTTTCTTCCAAATTTCCCATATCTAATTGGAAATCTCAGCTGGTCATACTAATATTTAATGATGTTAGTCACGTGTCTGATGACTATAATAAAACATAATAATGAAGCACCTCTCGACCTCCACAGCATGCACAAAAAGGAAAAGCACAATCAATCTTCTTTCGGCCTATGGAAACAAATCAAATTGCAAATGCAATAGGCACCACTGCAGTAACTTTGAATAATGATTAAAATCAAAGAAATTTGCAAATCTCTTCAAGAAATTATCAGTCTTTTAACCGTAAAAGGTCCTTACATGAAATTTGGAGAATTACATGTTGGTTAATGAAAACACATCATAAGCAAAGATGCTACCTTTCTGAAAGACTATAAATCACCAAAAGAGAGGGGGGAAAGAAAAATTACGCCAATTTACTTTAGTTTTTTTGTGAAACTACGCCAATTTATATAATCAAAACGGGAGAAAAAATATGGCATCTGAAACTCAAGATGACACTCAAAGCTGAATAACTGCCAATGCACACTTTCTACACATATGTGTTTAACAAAATCAAAACTCAATTATTCTAAATCAAATAAAAAGGAAACATCTTCTCAAATCGAAATGGTATCCATATCTATTCTTAAAATTTGGCTACCACCAATGTGTATTGATCCACTTTCTCCATTATCCAATATAGTTTGGCTTAGGTTCTCAGACATCATAGTCATAAGTCCTAACAAAGAATTTTGAGCAAAATTAAATCACTTATTGGTTCACTTAGTGGCAAAATTTGGCCGAGAATGGGCGGATCCTCCATGGCCGTCGATGTCAAGTTTGCTGGATTTATTTTTTCAGATTCGTGGAACTTGGTACAGTAAAATGATCGGAGTTCCTGTTTACCATCAACAAGGTCCGGAGCATTTTTGAAGGACTTCCCACAGTTGAAACGAACCGAAATCTGAGATGTCAGTATATCCGAGCAAGTGGAAGAGATCTCTCGGCTCACATCTTCATTTCGAGCACTTTTTACTCCCGATTCGTTGGTTGCCGGAGGCGATTTAGAAGAATGGTGGATGTTCGAGTTAGGAGTAAATGTGTTTCGTGGAGCGGGTCGTTTAAAGTTACCGATCCCTTTTCCGAATTAAATTTACATCAATGGGAATGCTGGCAATAAAAAAACAGTAAGGGCATAAATGTAATTACACCTAAAAGGAGGACGACGAATAGCTCCTTACTCTCGCTTCTAGTAGGAAAAAAATAGGAAATAGAGATGGCATTAACAATCTCAGCAATAGCATCATCAAGTCTAGTACGTCGTAGATTGCCCATAGTAGGCGCCTTGTGCGTTGTAACATTTGGTCTCTCTAATCTCTCAATACAAACTTTTACTAAAACAGGTTCTGCTCATTCACTTCCCTCTCCACCTCTCTTACGGTAATTTCCATTTCTCTTGCAATATTTTTTTTATATAATCAGAATCCTTTATTAGTTTGTGGGTTTTTGAGAAAAATAATACTCCTATCTGGGTTTTGTTTGCTTAATGTTTTAGGTCGAAATTAAGACAGAGTACGAGTGTTAGTGGTAGCATAAGAATGGAAGGAAGCAGCAAGATTGTTCCCAGCATTGTTGTCTATGTCACTGTTCCTAACAAAGAATTGGGTTTGTCTTTCTTTTATTTCTTCTGTTATTCAATTTATTATCTTTTGGTGGTTTTGGTATTTCAGTGACTTAGATACTTGGCTTTATGCACTTTAGATGTTAATAGATAATTCGGTCTGCCCCTCTACTATCATCAATAGTTTAAATAAGCCCTTCGTTATATTATCAGGCCAATTGAGACCTTACCGTTATACAATTGATCATTTTTACCCCTATTTTAGACGGAATACCACGTGGCAAGCTTAAACACAAATAACCCATTCCCAATTTTGAACCCGGAAACCCACCCCATAATGAGCTGACCCGATTTTTTTAAAAATAAATTCAAGGAAAAAAATTCCAAACAGGATTGTAATCAATTTCCTTGGACACTGATACGATGTCGTTACCCTCAAATCCGAGCACCGGCAACAGCGGGCATAGTGACGGAGGAAGCATATGCAGCTCCTGGCGACGGCAGAGAGACAACCCAAGAAGCTTCAAAACCCAAACTCACATAGTACTGTATGCTAATCTTGCTCAAACCTAAACTCATTCCCTGATTTATTCCATACACAATTACCATAGCTGACACGAAGCTCCAATACAGCTCCTCACTTAACTTTCCTAACCAATAAAATGGCCTTAAAATCAGACCCAATATTCTATTTTTTTGGCTTCTTAGTCTCTGTGAAGTTGGACATCAAGTGAAAGTGCATCTTCTTGGCCCATTATTCAATAATATAGTGGTTCGATGACAAGAGACCCAGATCTAAAAAGTAAGCCTATGCACTATTTGATTAGAGTTAGATCAGAGGAGTTACCAGAATTCGAGATACATAGAAGTGAAGAGTGTGCAGTTGGCCATGGGAAATGGCAAAAGCCAAAGTAAACAGAATGGACAAAACGAGGAGGAGGACGATGACGAAGACGACGAGGAAGAAAATAAACGCGGGTTAAACACACCAATATGTTGACGAAAGATCTTAGCTCATCCAAATTGAAAAATGGAGTATTAATTAATCACTCCATTTTTAAGTTTTTGAATCATTTTTTACACGAATAGCAAGTTAGATTAAATCAATTTCCAGCAAAAGAGTTTTAACAAGTTTTAATAATAACTTTGACAAGGAAGAAGAATTTGAAGAACTTGCAAGGATTTGTGTTGATATAGTTTGTCACGGATAAAAGAGGAGACCATATTTGAGAAGGGAAGAAAGTCCATATTTTAGAGAAGGGTCGGATCGGGTTGGATAATGGGTTGGGTCGGATCTATACTAAATCTAACCGGATGATTTTGGGTTGGGTCGGATCTGTTAAAATAAGGGTATTTATGTTTAATAGTATAACGGTAAGGTCTCAATTGGCCTGATAGTATAACGGAGGGCTTATTTAAACTATTGATGATAGTAGAGGGGCAGATCAGACCCTTTTCCGTAGATAATTTGATGATTGTTGTTTATGATCCTCTAATGAAATGGCAATCAGGTTGAGGTTTTAGCTGAAATTTGAGCAGTGTTAGCACATTAAGATACTATACCATTGATCGTGATAGCTTCATTAGAGGATCATATACTCAGAGGCGGAGCCAGGATTTTAGCTTTATAGGTTCTAGATTTTGGAATGACGACGTCAAATACTAACAACTGGGTTCTAAATTTAATAATTGTTCGTATTTAATGAATTTCTTAACATAAATATACTGCTTAAGCAAAAGTTACTGGGTTCGGTCGAACCCGTAGTCGGGCTTCTAGCTCCGCCCCTGCCTATACTATGTGTGGTTTAAACTCGGTTCTTCCATTCCTTTTGCTTTTATATGACCTCTGTGATTTCTGAAGCTGTGGATAGAATCTTTAGCATCATTATCTTGAATTCATGGCTGTTTTGCAGGTAAGAAACTGGCAGGGAGCATAGTGAAGGAGAAACTTGCAGCATGTGTTAATCGAGTACCAGGCAAGCACAACTCCTTATTAGTGCTCTTACTAGCTGATGTAACCTTCGTTTTTCTTTCTTGCATCAACTGGATGATCCACTTTTCAAAGTATATTTTGCCATCATTTGCCTGTTTTGACCTTAGCAATTCAACTTTAGTTCAACATGCTGCTATTACCGCTGTGCTTGAGAAAGTGTGGTTCACTCTTGTTGTCATGAATTGAATTATAGTACAGAGTGCTAATTCCTCGTCGCACTTAGCATTGGAACTTAGAAATTTGATTCATGTAATGTCTCATCAGTGATATAAAGCATTATGTTGGCTACAAGATTATGGAGTGATTTAGATCTTTTAGTTTTTTTATAATGTGCGATAAAGAACTTGGATATATAAACTCAATTTATTGCTGTTTCACTTGTTTATTGCTCGTGGTGTTGTGTGCTTTTGACTACACTCCCTTTCCGGAGATTGAACTTCATTGAGATGTTGGTTCCATGGCTTTTCTTTGATGTGGTTGGGCTGCTACGACGTTGAAAATATTAATGTCCACTTTTCTCGTTTTCTCTTAGAGAAACTAGATTCTCAAAAGATCAATACTTTAAATAATTGAAGGGATATGCATTGAAATTTCGTAAAATGTCAAACACCAGGGTGGTGTGGAATGTGTGTAGGGGACCTTTTTATTGGACATGTAATCTGAATGGCAAATCGAGAGGAGCGACTTTTAGGGCTTAATTTCTCATTCTAGGGTGTTGTGCCCGGATAAGCCTCTGATAATAGGGAAGAAATTTTGGGTGGAAAGGGTTAAAGACAGTAAGCTTTGGTAATAGAACAAGGAGATTATCAATAATAAAAAATAAAATTAAAAAAGCAAGGTGTAAAGAGCACGGCGCTGTTCCTGGGGCATGTATACAGTCTATGCATATTTTGAAAGAAAGGTGTAAAGACTAGCTTTTGGGACCAGATCCTTTTGATATTTGGAGTAGGTAAGAGTTGCCGGATGAAACATGACGTTTTAGCGACTCAGATAGTGTAATATTGATCTTGCCCTTGTATCATATGATAGGTTCTCATTATGTTTGTGGCATTGCTTCAATAGGTAACCGTTATTTGGGAAAAAACTAATGTGCAAGTTAACCATGCATGTGGCTCTCAGCATTCGCTTACATGTTTAGTAGACTTTTCGGTGGCAGAGTTACTCGTATGCAAGCAAAAATTAATAATTTTGCTCGTCTCTTCATTAGCCTTCTTTCCTAAGTTGATAATTTTTTACATTACAAGTACTTCAAGAAGCTTGTGGATTCTTAAGTGAATTGATGTGCTGTGTGTGCAGGCGTTGAATCAGTGTACGAGTGGGAAGGAGAGGTAAGACTCTTTGTTGATCTGGCTATTCTCCTCCATGCTTCAGTTACCAGACAGTTCAGCTTTGATTGGGACTAATTTTTCTCCGTACATTATAGGTGTCGTCTTGTTTCCTAAGAATAATTTTGTTTTTTGTTGTTGTTAACAGGTACAGACTGATTCCGAAGAGCTGCTTATAATCAAGACCAGGGAATCCCTTTTGGAAGCTCTTACAGAACATGTGAAGGCCAACCATGAATATGAGTAAGTCTTTACATTTTGCTCTTGTTTTCTGCATTGGTTAGACAAACTTGGCACATGTCATGCTTTTTGAATATCTAGTTCTAATGTTAAAAAAGGGAATTAGAAGGAATACGGAATTTTCATGTACAATAATATGTGTGCCATATGATATCTCATCCTTCTATCAACCGGTGATAGCCTGCAATTTCTGCTCCAAAAAGTGCACACTTATTATTAGTCTTAGGTGCAATAAGCTAATTGTTATCTTGCTCAAACATTACCCGAGAAAAGGGTGTAAAGACTGCAGACAGAACATTCTGATCCTTTCTTTTGCTTGTTGCTTGCAGTGTTCCTGAAGTGATTGCCATGCCCATAGTTGGTGGCAGCCCCCAGTACCTAGAATGGCTCAAGAACAGCACTAGGGAAAAATGATTAAGCCAAGACAGGCTTGTTCAACTTTAGCCTCTAGTTATGTTGGAGAATGTACCTTGCTCCCATGTCTAGCGCTTATTTATTAATGTTTATTTCGTGTTTTTGTCTAATAGTTATTACTCAAAACAGTCAAACTGTGTGGGTAGTCCTGAACTTGATGCCTGTGTTTATTTATGGCATTGCTGCTTGTATTCCACACAGGTCTACGGTGCTACACTACCTCCTCCTTTCTTTTTTTTCTTTTTGGCTTCAAACAGTGTAATGCTACTTTTACACTGCTAGATCTCCATGTGGCATGATAAGGAATCCTAGAAAAGAGCGATCGAGACTCTCTCCACGGTCTAACAAAGATACTTGTCCATGACAAGTGAGATCTTCAGTCTGCGTGCCTGGGAGCTGCTCAAACAAAGAAGAGTCTCTGTCTGAGTTCAGGCATGGCCGGTGCATTCGTTTGCTGCTAGGTCCGGAAATGGCGCTGGGCGAGGGTGCTACTATGCCTCTTAGTGACTCGAACGGTCCTTCGACATCCTTTTAAATTATGAATTTGGAGTGCAAACCTTACCAGTGTATTGAATATGAAGAACTCGTTGAGCTTTTGTTAGATATCTGTCTCCCAATTTTTCTCAAGGGACGAGACCCTCGGAAAAATTATGGGTTGGACCAGTTTTCTCTCTTATCCATCGACTACGATTGGAAAACTAATATTCAGGAAAGCTCTTTATTCTCTTTGCTTGTATTGAAATACTTTGTGGGGTTTGTGGGGTTTTTATCTGAAGTCGAAGTTGGATCTCCTAGCCTCTTATTTTTCATTTCTAAGAATTGGATCTCGCTATTTATAGATTAGCAGCAGGGGTGTGTGTACATGGACCGGGTTGGTTCGGATTTTATCAAAATCAATCCAAACCAATTATATCGGTTTGGATTGGTTCGGTTTTGTCGAATTTTTCGGATTTTTTTTTCTTACATGAATATTATTTCAATCTTTCATTATTAAAGCTATAGATAAAATCTTGATAAGTGAATATATGTTTACAAAAAAAAAAAAAATAACAAACATATGATCTATTAAAGTGATCTTATGGGATTATTTTCTTAGTCGTCTACCAATAATTTTTGGTTGATGTACGCTTTTAGGGTTAACCAAATTTAATAATTAAACAAAAAAATCAATATGATACCTAAATAATGATATGCTCTATGTAATTTTAGATTATCGAAATACCACTTCAAATTCGAAAAACATATAATAAATCTTGACATATGAATATGAAAGAATAAAGAGATGATTGACGCATTTCAATAACACATAATAAGAAAGTGACACAATCTATTTTTTAAAGTAAATAAAAATGAATGCACTTTATAGTTCTATTAAATATTATATCCCATGAGAGAATATCAAATATTTCTAGACATCTTTTAAATAAAATTATATATTTATATGTCGGTTTGGTTCGGGTTTTATTACTCAATACCAAATCAAATCAAACCAAACTTATTCGGGTTTTTTAATCGATTTGGTGTGACTTTTCGCTTTGGTGTGGTTTTCTGTTCGATTTATACACCTCTAATTAGCAGTATCACCATTTGCAAAATGCGTATTCCATTTAGACATGTTCTCATGATCCATCTTGAAAAACACAGAATTATTCAACCATAGATCACCGAGATTGTCATTTTGGTTATTCCAACAAAAACTACCAAGGTAGTCATTATCAAACTAAAAGAGAACATAGTTATAGCACCAAAAGCACATTTATATGAGCTAGTCTTAGAGTGCGCGCTTTGCGTGTTATATTCATGTAATTATAAATAATATCAATCTGTTAATAGAAAAGAATTATTAAAATCGATTACTATGGAATAACGATGTAATTTATTATTTTTATATTAAAAAAACTTGTATAATTATTTGCATACGGGATATACCTGCAATGCACTTATAATGACACTATATAAAGCACACACTAAAACTTGAATCTTTTAGCAAGAAAAGAATACAAAAAAAAGGTGTAGTTGCACGACATTTTATCGTGAGTTTAACTTTTCTTCAAAGTAACAATCAAACAAAAGAATAGACAGAAAGTGTATATATATATTTGTGAGATTTTTTCCGTCCGTTTAGAGAAAAAGTACGAAAAACAGCCTCGATGAGTCCTTGAATGTGCATGGAAGGGAGATTCTTTTCTAAATTAAAAACGATAGTGATTTCTGTGAAAAGAGAAAGATGGACTTATATTCTAGGAGTTTGTGAATAAGAAAAGAATTAATATTTATATGAATAAATATTAATTTCATAAATATTATGAGCTTTTATCTAGCTGAAATATAATAACATATTTAATAGTCGAAATTTTAGTTATTAATGTGAAGTCCAAAAATTCCTAAATGGAACTTTTGTTCAATTTTAAATTTATTTTAAAAGGGTAAAAAAGGTATATAATATTTCATTTAGAGTATTCGTACTTTTACGTGCGATCTCGCATATATCTCATTTTATTGATATAAGGATTTAAAAATTCATATAAATATAATAAATAATTATGATTAATAGTTCTAAGTACTAGTGCTTTCTAAATAAAGATAGAGTTAATAAGCAAAGTTTTATATGTATTGGTACTTTATTCCTTTATAATACTCTTCCGCATCTACTTCAGTTAATTTTTCGGCCTGTGATTCATAATATTTGATTTTTTCATATATTAAGTAGGAATTAATTTCTTTTTTCTAAAGTTTCTCTTGGAGTATAGAGTCTTGAAGTATTTATTATATTTTCAATGAACAAATTAAATTTAATGTGGTTAATTTTATTGTTAATTAATACTGAAAAATGAGTTGCTTAATACATGTGAAAACGGTCAAAAAGTTATTTAAAGTGGACCAAAGAGAGTACTAACTTGAAACGTTTTTGAATGACTGAAAATAATTCCTAAAAGTCGACCACATACTTTTAATTGGTAAGAACAAGTCTTCGAAGCTCAAAAACTTAGTTGTTGAGTATATACAATATTGTTATGATTTATTTTCACAAAATAAAAATTCAAACAAAATAGAAAAACATAGAATGTTCAAGTTAAATGATTTCCTAGTAGAAAGTATTGTAATATATATTATTAATCATGAGTTTGGTTTGGATATAGTATTTATTATGGAACAATTGTTTATTCAATTTTAATAAAGTTTTAAATAGATCATATATTCGTCTGTGTCATTTACTTATATAGTAGATGATTTAGTGTATAGAGTTTAGCTTATATATAGAAGATTAAATCATCGGTTCTTATAAGTATAACGTTTGAGTTCACAATCTAATGATGGAATTGGACAAACCATCGTGGATGATTGTAGCACAAGATTAAATATAATTTATCTTGATTATGAGAATGGTTTAATTCCAATTTCTTGTGTTAGTACATTTTGTATGTATTGAACGGACCAAGTAGAGATAAGTATTTTATACTGACTTAATAAAATAAACTCTCTAGCCATTAAATGTACGTATACTCTTAATCTTGATATAATTATTATTAGTTGTGTATATTATTATTGTTTTGATTTATTAAAAGGCGAGATTTTTTTGCGGGTCAATATGCTTGGTAAATTGAAAAATAATAATGTACATTGGCGAAGTAATAGTTAGTTGATGGAATTTATGTCTCGGTTTAGAGATTGATGATACACATTTATGAAAGCTTATAAGTTTTCATGTGTAAACCCGGCCGGTGGATTTTGTATCCGACACATGAAATAAGTTAAGCGAAAGTCTAAAGGAAATAATCAATAAATTAAATTGTCAGTAATTTAATTTAATTGATTAGTATCTGAATCTTAACATGGGGAGTTAAATAAGATTTAATGGATGAATTTCGAAATTGAATAAGGAGTGCAATTACGAATTTTTAGTGGAATAATTCGTAATTAATTATGGTAGATATTAATTTTGAAAATTAGAAATTAATTCCATAATTGGAGCCTAGTTAATTAAATTATGTGTTACCTACTGTGCCTAAATAATAGGAAATAAAGGAAGTTTTTTTTTGGTGGAAAAGAAAACTCAATAGGTTTTGGAAAAGGGTTTTAACCCTTAAAACTTGTGCTATAAATACATAAGATTTTCAACCTAGAAAAGGGAGAGCGCAAGATGGCTGAAATTTTTAGATGGTGGCCGAAAATTTCAGCATATTTTCCTAGCAATTTCGCCCACACGAAATTGCTAGTTTCGGGTATTATTTGGGTAACACAGTAGAAGACCGTGGAACGTTCGAGGATCACAATTGTGCGGGTGGTGGAGATTTCATTGAGAAGTTATGGAATTGAAGACTCACGCGAAAAACATATATGTTCACGCTTCAAGAGGTAACCCGTGAAACCCCATTTATATCAGTTGTCTAGATTACATGTGATTTTGATACTAAAATTGCTTCCGCTGCGTATAATAATCCATCGAAAAGGAAATTTGAAAACGTTAATCTAAGGTAACTTTTGGCCTCTTCTATTAGCTTTCCCTCCTAAATATTAGAATAAGCATATTGTAATTATGTCATAACTAAAGTGAATCGTGTATATAAGGTAAATTCTTTACTATTTTTAAATTTGTTTTTTGAAGAGTTTAAATCAGGAAAGATATAATAACTAAAATTTTAGTTGATGTAAAAGTTCTAAATATCTTAAAGATAAATAAAATGACAATTTTATTCAATGTAAAACCTATTTTTAAAAAGTAAAAAAGGCGAACAACATTTCGGTAAAGGCATTCGCGCTTTTAATATAGTATAGAACAAACTTGAAAAACGCTCTAATCACAACTTGCACGGGCGTAATTATGAGATTAAGTTGTGAAACTTGCAGTATACTACTCCCAATTTATGTGAACCTATTTTCTTTTTGGTTCATTCCAAAAAGAATGATCATTTTCTAAATTTGGAAATAATTTAGCTTAAACTAACAATTCTACCTTTAATGAGAAATTTTTATAACAATACAAATACCTTAGTTCCCTTTTTGATTTGTTTAGGACCACAAATTTCAAAGGTCTTCATTTTTCTTAAACTTCGTATCCAGTCAAACAGGTTCACGTAAATTAAAATGGAGGGATTACTATTTATGAAGTGAAACTTGTAGACTAATTTATAAAGCAGCTGTTGCGGTTAATACCAGAGCTCCAACGTATTATAACAATGTCACAGAGAAACAGGGTGAAGAAACAGAGAGCAACATTCCTTGTGACAGCAAGTAACCAACAACCATGGAAGTTTGTAAAATAGTCATCAAAGCTTATCGTTTTCTCAGCCCGAAGAAAATGGGTATTATCACTACTGGTCTATCGGAAACTACTTACATTCACCGGCCGTAAAAATATACAAATTGTATAATTTTTGTGTATATATATACACACACGCACACAAATTATTTTTGCCTATTATTTTGAGAACAGTTTCCCAAGAAAATATCTAATCATAAAAAACTCATAAAAAGCACACCCGTTTAAATTTTCTTATAATAACTCAAGCTTACACAATACCAGGTTTGACTGTTCGCGGCTAAAAAAGGAAAAAGAAATTCTAACGCCAGCAATTGTTACAAACAGAAAAGAAATGCAGAAAATATGGCAAATTTAACTCCTAGCTTTTCCAAGTTCCATACCACCATAAGTCAAATATCGAATACATAATGTCAAGAGGGGCTGTCCTTTTTCTTATACAATAAGTCAGCAAAAGGCAAATGACATTTGGAGCCCACCCCTTAAAAGAGATGATGAGTCAGCATACAATCAAGACTCATCCAACTGATCCTGCATTAAGCACATGACAACAATTAAAGAAAGTTTTATTAAGTAAAGAAATCAAGTTTCAGAGTTAAACTATGCGTTTGCATGTGATGATGCTTTGTAATGGCAGCCCTCAACAGAACCTACCTGAGCATCTGAGGTCCAAAGTGTGAGATTGTCTCGTAAGAGTTGCATTATGAGGGTGCTATCCTTGTAAGATTCTTCACCTAAAGTGTCCAGCTCAGCTATGGCTTCCTCAAAAGCCTAAACAGGTAGACAAACAAATCAAACAAATGCAATTATGATTATGGACCCTCTAACACAACTAGACTAACTGGCGTGTATAATGGAGTAATAGATATATTAAAAACTGATGCAAATCGTAAATGATCCATCTGCAGGTTAGCTTCAATTCGAAGATGGATAAATACAAGGCTCACACTCGTGCCCAACTAGCGCCTTAGGTTAACCTTGACTATAAGAGCTGCACATGAAAAGCACATAAAATTCATAGCATATCTGCAACAGAAACACCAAAATTTACCTGTTTTGCCATACCACAAGCTTTGTCAGATGAGTTCAGAATCTCAAAGTAGAAGACTGAGAAATTAAGTGCAAGACCCAGCCTTATAGGATGTGTTGGAGGCAGATCTGCTAGTGCAATTTCCTTCAAAAATAACAAAGGAAAGGAAATAGAATTAGCAAAACTGGAAGTCCGAACATATGATGGAACTTTGCGTACTACACCAACTGCAAACATATGAACATTCAAGATTTGACCAACTGAAGAAACTGATAAACATGGGCATGCTAGACAAACATTTTTTGAAAATTAACAGTTCATCAAGAGCCAGCGGAAGCCAAAACCGAGAAATAAAAACTCCAGGTTAAATCAACTGAATGTCCTCTATACAGTTTCTAAATACCTGCAGCATAATAAGAAAGCCTTTGCATGTGAAGTTAATTTTGTTATTCAGACACCCAACCTCACGACAAGAAAATTGATCCTAGAGGGTTTCTAACTACATCAATGATGCAATTAAAGCTAAACTGGCTTAAGCCTAACCGATGTGCATATCCTTGGATATTCACTAACATTGACCTGTCTACAACTGATCTCCTAACTTTGCACAGCAAGGACTTCTTATAATTTCAGTCCAATCTTTAATTTCAAACAAGCATAAAGACAATTTGGCGTTTAGAGACCCTTCTTGGATGAAAATGACACTTCAGCTGATACAAATATGAAACACCACACCAGAAAAACGATATCTATGAACAAAACAGAGTAAGGCTACAATCTGCAGATCACAAAGCTTTGTCCCTTCTTCTCCTCTTAGTTGTAGCAATTTTTTTTAATAAGATTCTTAGTTGTCTTTCAATGGTCAAAGATGGCAATGGAAAGGAACAATCAACTGAAGATGCAGATTAAACAATCATCTCGCCACCTATCAACATTTTAGTAAAATTTGTGATGGAAAAAAAATGCAACAGAAAACTCGAAACTTACACGCTATATAAGAATCTCCACCACAATCTCAACTCAAAAGAACTAAATCCAGATCACAATGGCCAAATTTTTACAATCCATATTGAACTCTAACTACAACTTCAAGATGCATTATCGCCATCTCAACACTAATCCTGCTATCACACAAGTAACTAGGAACACCTAGATGCAATTCATTTCTCACAATTTCATCCATATTAGTTAGGTTAATATATGTAACAGAAAAAACTAAACTGCAATAGAAAAATCAAACCCTATTTAACATTCTCCACAACAGTCTCAACAAAAATACAGAAAATCCAGATCAGAATGGCTAAAATTAGTTCTCTATGTTCAAGTCGAAATCTAGCTACAGTTTTCTACATTTACTTCACGATCTATACGATCCTACTATCACAACAAGTAATTAAAACATCCGAGACTTAATTTGCCCTAATCTGAAGAACAGTAAAAAGCACAAACTCAAAACCTAGAAAAAAGTCAACTAAAACCGTACCTGAGCAGCCTTATAAGAATTCATAGTGTCTTCAGCAGCTTGCTTCCGCTCATCTCCAACCTTAAACTCCGCTAGATACCGGTGATAATCACCTTTCATTTTGAGGTAAAACACCCTCGATTCACCCGTTGAAGCAGACGGCACGAGATTTGACTCAAGCAACTTGAGAATACCAGCACAAACCTCCGTTAACTCATTCTCAACTTTACCTCTGTACTCCTTCACGAGCGACACGTGCTCTTCGTTCTTACGCGATTCTTCTTTCTGCTCAATGGAGGATACGATACGCCACGCGGCACGAAGAGAACCGATCACGTTTTTGTAAGCGACCGAAAGGAGGTTTCGTTCCTCGACGGTGAGTTCGGCGGCGGGAGTGGAACTGAGGACTAGTTTGTCCATGTACTGGACCATTTCTTCATAGCGTTCGGCTTGTTCGGCGAGTTTGGCTAAGTAGAGGTATTGTTCGCGGCTGAGATTGTCTGTGAGTGGAGCCGCCATTGTTGTTGTAGAGAGAGAAATTTTAGACGAAAGAGAACGGATTCTCGACAGTGTGTGTGCGCGTGTGTGAGAGAGAGAGAGACTTTTATGTGCTTTTTCTTCGGCTTGTTTTGATTTTTTAGGAGAATATGCCTGGAGTCAAATAAGTACGTACTTAATTCAGGGAAAAAATTAGTCTATTTTTTCAAACTGAGTTTAGTCATTATGGTATATAAGAAAAAAAGAATTTCAGAATTTTTCGTCTCCATAACTTAAAACCTAAAAGTTTATATGAGACTTTTAATTTATATAGTGATAAACGGACAAAAATACATATTTTTCGGTGTACTTTCATTTCATAACTTGTGTGACTACGATAGGTTACATGAGTTTTTATAGTGAATTATGCTCATTACGTGCATTCTTATGTATAGAAGCAAGTTGGACGAAATGTGAGCAAAAGAAGTTGATTCAGGACCAAAAGACAAGAGGACTTTGCTCATTCACTCTCGCGCGCACACGAGAGAGTGAACGAGCTACTGAGGAAAAGCTTGAAAAAAAACAGCGAAGTATAGCAAAAAGGCATGGAAGTGCACGAGAGATCTAGAAGAAAAAGAAAAAGAGAAGAGTTTTACTCGTTCACTCTCGCGTGCGCGCGAGAGAGTGAACGAGCTAATCTAAAAAGGTTGTTTCAAAGTGGGCTTGTATTATTTCACCCCATGCTA
Source organism: Nicotiana paniculata (assembly GCA_005239505.1). Classification (NCBI taxonomy): domain Eukaryota; kingdom Viridiplantae; phylum Streptophyta; class Magnoliopsida; order Solanales; family Solanaceae; genus Nicotiana; species Nicotiana paniculata. The sequence continues at coordinate 14,735 of MDKI01184799.1, read as the reverse complement.
GCCCTATCCCATATAAATACTCTTTAAACTCACATTGACGGGGAAGAACGTGACTTCTGTGAGGGAGAATAACGTGAGTTTTGGGAGAGAGGAACATCATACCACGTTTGGAGAGGCTTCCAACTAGTTTTTCTTCTCTTCTCTTCTCTTCTTCTCTTCTCTTAATTTTCATAATTTATTAGTTCTAGAGTTTTGGGCGCTACATGAACATTGTAGTTTGAAGCTTGAACTATTCTTATTATTTTATCATATTGGTTTATTTATTCAATCTTGCACTTAGTTATTTGATTGCTTGATCACCAATTGAATACTATCCATGAATCTAGGATTGAACTCGGGAGAGGAAATTCTAGATTGCATATAAGATTGAGTAGAGCAAGATCTTAATTCTGAGTATGGGGCAGATTTGCGGTTAGGATATGAATATACCTAATCGCGTTGCTTGGTTACTATACAGGAATTATTAAGGCGTTCTTGTTAATCCTAATTCCATAGGAATATAGGCGTTAGGTTAGCTTGAATAGGCGAGTTGTACTTCGAGAGAAGGCTACGAGCAATATTAACCCCGTCAATCAATAAACTAGATAAATTAATTAGACAATTTAGATAGAAACTCAACAGGATTGTTCACTAACCCATAGCTCTAGAATATTTTCTCCCATTAAATTTGTGTCTAAGTTCGCCAATTGGTTTTCTTTGTTTCTTAGTTTACTACTCTAGATTATCTTTAGTTAAATATTCATACTTTAGAATTTGTTTGAATAAATTAATTATTTGACTTTAATTTAGTTGATTGCTAATCACAAGTCCTTGTTGGTACGATATCTGGACTTACAACCCTATATTACTTGTCGACAATATATACTTGTGTGTGCATAGGAGCAACAAGTTTTTGGCGCCGTTGCCGGGAACTTAGAAATTAACTATTCTACTAGTTAAGTATGTAAGTATACATCCTAGTATTATTACCAAGAAACAGGACAACATTGTGATGAGCCAAGTAATAATAGAAAGAACAGGGCATCATGTTAGCAGATCAGTAAGATCACAATCACAAATTAAGACACATATGTAAGACTATTACTACAGAGTGGAAGGTAAAATCATGTCAAGTAGCATATATAAGCCTTCAAGCATTGTCATATTGGTCTAATTAACTAAAGATGATCCAGTTGTATCAAAGATGTAGCCTAACATCGCAAAGTAACAATTCAAACATGATGAGACAAATGTTCTAAATCAAGCAAACACTAGAGGGGTATGGGGTAGAGTGATCATGTTGAGTGACACAATAGCAGGGAGGAAAATTATGACTAACAATGAAGGTCTTAACACAGGATAACACAAATGTGAGTCATCCACTACAGGGATTCAGGACAAAGTAAGTAAACACGTTCATGAACACTCATGAGTCAATACAGTAGCTGAATAAATCTTAAGAAGGTTCAGATTAACCAGGCTAGGAGTAGATAACTTCAGAATTGGTAGCATTAGGAGCATTTAAATGCTAAAAAGACTAAAAAAGACATATAAAGTTAACAGAGTGATGTTTAAACGTAACTCAGAAGCATATTGAACCATGAATTTAGCAGTAAGAACACATGCAAATCAGAGACACGTAAGGATTAAAATTGCAAAAGTCAAGTGACTTACCAGTTAAGCGAAAATGCAAAAAATAACAGAAGTCCACAATATTCTGAATAGCAAGATCTCAGAACTAAATGGCCTTGGCTTTCAGTCGGCCAAAATCAGAGTATAGAGTGAAATATCAAAGTAAAGCTTTAGAGCTAGTGAGGCTATAGTGAGTCCAAAAAAGGTGTCCTTTAAAGGGAATGGGGAAGGGCTTATATAGTGTAGAAATCGAACACACATATATGGGAAAAAAATTATTCACATGCAAATAAGATAGAAAGAAAATATTCCGGAATCAATTAGAAGCTATTTTAGGGCATAAATCAAAGATTCAGTAAGTCAACAGGAAAACACACAAATAATACCAAAAATCGTTCATAGCCAAATTTAAGGCAAATAATAAAGTAAAAAATAGGGAAACATAAGAAAAAGAGTAGTCAAACACATAAAAGGAAAAGTATCAGTTAAAAATTGGTAAGAAACAAAGGGGAATTCAAACCCTAGTTGGCAGAGGTCGAAGATTGGCCGAAATTTCGGCTAATCGAACCCATATAGCCATGGTTGTGAAGCATATGGACGAGATACATGTCCATATTCAAGTAATCAAAAGGAAATGGTCGAAATATGAGATGCAGTACTTACCATGTTTAGGCAAGTACTAGGCGGTAACATAAAATCGTAGGAGATGGTGATATAATACACAAAAGGTAAGAAAATCATGGAAAAATCCATGATTGGGGTGGATCCGAAGAGGTTTTCTGAGAGGCGGCTAGGTTAGGGTTCTTCAGAGGGGAGAGAATAGAGAGGCTGCAGGTTTGGAGGGAATGGGGTTAGGGTTTGGGGTTGAGTGATATAAGGAAAGGGGGAGTCGTTTGTGAGCCGTTGATCGTTTTTTATCAACGGCTGGGATTTGAGAGGGGGTTGAGTCGGTTTTGGACTGTGTTGGGTCGTTTAGGATTGGCTAGGGTTATTGGGCCAAGGTCTGGGTAGTTATGTCCGAAATTAGGGCCATATTTTAAATACCCAATTTTATCAAATAAATAATTTATAAAAGTAATAAGTAAATAACAAAAGATATAATTTGTGAATGAAAATGATTAAAAATAATTAATTAACATTATAAAATATGAAAAGTTATTTTTTGCATAAGTAATGTAACTATACATGCATATGAGCTATTATTGTAAAAAATTGCAATTGGCCTTAAAATGCAAATGTAATTATAAAAATGCACTGAAAAATATTTAAAATCTCGTGTTGGTATAAATGATAGGTTTAGATGATTAAATCATCACAAAAATAATTTGGATGATAATTATTGGATATTTATATAATAAAATACAAAATAAATTTGTTTAAAGTCTTTAGAAATTATGGAAAATTATGAAAAATACTTGTGTGTGTTTGTAAATTAAATGATGATGTATATGCACTATTTTTAAAGTATATATGTACATTAAAAAATATGAGAAAAAAATTGGGTATCAACATCAACTATTCGACCAAATTATTAATGATGCCAAGGTTGACGAAGTTCGCAAAAGTGAGGATGTCAAAAGTGAAGCGATTATAGAGTTTGAGCGCATTGGAGCTCATTCTAACCATTTTTCAACATTGTGCTTGGTTGGTGACACGAGAATTGATCCATTTGAGCATATGGAGGAGTCAATAGATGAGGAACAAAGTGTTTATATTCTAAATTTCATACCAAGGAGACAAAACGACATCCCGCACTTAAAGGTCAAGAAGTGCAAGATGCGATACCTATTGCTTGGTTCCTTTATTTTTACACCACCACCCCAGGAACGTGAAAGAAAAACTGATGCAAAATTAAGGACGCAATTCATATCCTCAAGGTGGAAGGAAAAGTGGTGAAGCGATGGCGATGTGCCACGACTATAAATAAGGCGCTTGTTGGGAGGAAACTCAATTCTATTTTTTTCTTTTTGTTTTTGTTTATTATTATTTTAGTGTGTTATTTTTGTATTTTGTAGGAGTAGAAGCATGGAATAAATCCATTAGGCATGTGAAAAAATCGAGCAGGTGGTTGGAACTAAGTGGGGAATTGCCCGCATAAAGGACCATACTTGGGAGAAGCCTGAGTATCCCGTGAGCTGCTAATGCTTCAGCCTTTGACCTACCAGGGAGTCTCTTTTACCTTCTTGTTATTTATAGTGTGCATTGGGGACATACACAATTTTAAGTGTGAGGCGGAGGAGATTATCTGGGTGGTTTTTTGTGCTATCTTAGCTTAGTTGTAGTAGAGTGTAGTAGTTTTGTTTTAAAAAAAAAGTAGAAAAATTGGACTTCTCCCGATGATGGATCTCATTCGACGGGTTTCTTGAGGGATTTAAGTCTAAAGAAAAAGACAAAAAAAAATTCTTTTGTTATGTAGTATAATAATTCCCCCTTGATTTTTCTTTATGTTGCGGTTCCTTTTCAGGAGCTTTATTTGAACTGGGTGTAGTTAATTTTTTTTAGGAGTAGGAGACATTGTGCTATGAATTGGAATTGAAGCAACATCTCTTGACTTTGTTATGCCTTTAGAATAGTGAGTACTTTGGTTGTGACGCTTAGGCTCAACTTTGACTCTTGTATAAGAACCTTAAGTTGTATGATCTTAACTTTGTTTAAGTGATTTGACTAGAGTATCTTGATGATTACAATCCTGAGTAAGTTATGTACCATGTGTATGTGAGGTTTGTGTGTCATTCTGTGCATTGCGTTTGATGTCTAGAACTTGCCTCGTGTGTTTGCAAAGAGAAATAATAGTTTTGTTCAGTCTTGGAAATGATATAGGCATTTCTTTGTTGAGCCAAATATATATATTTTACCGCCTAATTGTTATGTATCGTAGTTAATCCTTTGAGCATGTAATCCTGTTTCTTTGGAAACCACATTATAAGCCTTACCCATTTGTTTGAATTAACCATCTATTTGAACCTTTCCACCTATCATGAGCACTTGAATTGTAATGAACTTTGTAAAAGTTAAATTGTGGGATGCTGGTTTGTTTTTGAGCGGAACCAATGAAATAAGGAGAAAGGTGTTGTATTGAAAAAGTAAGAGCCACTTGAATTGAAAAAGAAAAAAAGAAAAAAAAGTAGTTGTATTGTGTGAAAACTATTCCTTGATAGTGGTGACTCTTGATGTAATTGTTCTTAAAGAAGTATGTAGATAATTTACACTGATATGAATGTGGGGTTATGATTTGACATAAGTGTGGGGTTTTAAATGTTAAAGTGTATGTATTAAAGTTCTTAGGAGGTGTAGTCACTCGTATATCTAAATGTATCATACCCGTCCTGCAGCCTACATTGCAACCAAATAAAGTCCTAATTGATCCTTGACTGAATGAGCTCGATTAGTAGAGTAGTACAATACGGGCAAGCCTATGGTTCCTCTTTTGTGGCATATGAATTTTATTTCTAAGAGTGAGTGAATTCTTTCTATATTGATGTCACGGCCCAAATTTCCAACCCACGGGATCGTGATGGCGCCTAACGACATACTTGCTAGGCAAGCCAATGCTAGAATTTAGCTAACCGTGTTCCTTTAAGAATTTATTTGAATATAAGTAAGCAGTTTAAAATGATGCAAAATCTAATACCATCCAATAAATAATATCGAGAATAATATTCGAAATAATGAAATGAAACTCGAAACTACTACTAATATCTAGCTACCCATAATTTGGAGTCACAATTCACGAACTACTAACGAATACTGCAAGTATTTGGCTGAAAGAAATATATATTTATTTTGAATGAAATAAAACAACAATCTAGATAATATAGAGAAGACTCCAGGAATCTGCGGACGCCAGCAGATCTACCTCGTGTCTTCGTACGAATGCTCAGGTACTACTCGATAACTCAACTCTGGCTGGAACCTGGATCTGCACAAGAAGCGCAGAGTACATTATCAGTACAACCGACCCCATGTACTGGTAAGTGCCGAGCCTAACCTCGACGATGTAGTGACGAGGCTACGACGGGGCATTTATAACACAACCTGGATACAATGTATAATAAAGCAAGAAGGGAATAATAAACTAATTAAACAGTAACTTGCCACAATTAATAAAATAACTCGGTTAACTTTTCCAGATCTCAGCTATAACCAATCCTTACGAAAATTTCCAAGTTTTAATTTAAATAACAGTCAGAGCGGAATATGAAATGACAACAGTAAAACAGTGAGTATTCCAGTCTTTATTTTCATAACCAATAAAACATGAATATATTCTCCCTTATTGATCCTTGTTGCGGCGCGCAACCTGCTCCCACCTGTCCACCATTATTGTTCCTCCCTATATATATCACATTTATTTCTCCTGTTGCGGCGTGCAACCCGATCCCACATGTCCTCCCTTATTACTCCTAATTATGGCGTGCAACCTGCTCCCACCAGACAATCGCATCTCTTTATTTATAAAAAAATTTCACAATTTAGGTCAAATCCTTTCACAATGTTTATGTCTCAACAATTGTAAGCAGAAAGTTGTATTATTCATAAACTTCATCAATTATCATTTCACAATGAAACCAACCGGAGTGTATCGTAAAACACTGTCAACCAGTTTAACATTTTTATACCACAATAAAGCCAAGGAATCAACTAACACTTCCAAATACGTGAAACAATATTTAATAACAAGTTGACAAAAACAAGTAGACATGGAGGCATCGAAATCATAAAAACAATCAAGACATGAATATAGTGAGTTGGAACCGGGGAGGGGATAATGTTAAACATATAAGTTGGTGATGCATAAATACTCGTCACGTCACCTATCATCACACACATGAAATTTCACATAGCATTTAAGTTGGAGATTCCTATTCCCTCAAGTCAAGGTTAAACCAAACACTTACCTCAATCTCACAAGCAACTCATTGCTCAAACACAACTTTTCCTTTAGAATTCAACTCCAATCCACTAGTATCTAATCACAATTGGTTCAATATAATCAATTATTGCTAAAGGAACTAACTTTAATGCAAAATTATGGTTTTCCTTAGTTTTCCCATCCAAAGATAAAAATCGACCCCGGATCCGCTTGGTCCAAACTCGAGGTTCGGACCATAACCCGTTTTACCCATTCTCCCTCGAGCCCGGATATACAATTATTTTTGGAATCTGACCTCAATTCGAGGTCTAAATTCCCAAATTTCGAAATTCCTAAGTTCTACCTAAAAATCCCAATTTTTCCATCAAAACTCTAGATTCTAGGTTGAAATCATTGTTAGAAGTTTCAAGAGATTGAAAGGACTTAGTTAGAAATCACTTACCTATTATTTGGAGAAGTTTGGGTCTTTGAAAAATCTCCTATGGAGGTTTAATGTTTGAGAGAATTGAAAAATAGGTGAAAACCCCGTCTAAAATCTCACTTAACAGGCTGCGGTTATCGCAAATGCGATCAGGGGTTCGCAATTCAAAATTTATGTTGCCTTCGCATTTGCGACTTCTGGGCTTGCTGGGCAGTCTTCGCATTTGCGAGGATGGACTTCTTAGTCATAGCTCGCATTTGCAATATAATGTCTCGCAATTATCAGGCCTGTTAACTTTGCAATTGCGAAGCCTAAACTCACAATTGCGAGATCAAAGGCCTGGACAAACACCAGACACCGACTATGAAATTTTTTTAAGTCTAAACACTTTGTGGCCTATTCGAAACTCACCCGAGCCCTCGGAGCTCCAAACCACACATGCACGCAAGTCTAAAAATATCATACGGACTTGCTTGTGCGATCAAATCACAAAAATAACATTTAAAACTATGAATTCAACCTCAAAACTCATGATTTTCTCAAGAACACCTCAATTTCATTATTTTCTCAACCGGACGTCCGAATCACGTCAAATCAAATTCGATTATCACCAAATTTCACATATAGGACTTAAATGTCATAACATACATGTACCGAGCTCCGGAACCAAAATACGGCCCCCATACCAACGATTTCAAATATTAATTCATTTCTTTATTTCCTTAAAAATCCAGCATAACAATTTTCTTCAAAAATTGATTTCTAAAGTTAGGGACCTCGGAATTCAATTCCGGGCATACGCCCAAGTCCTATACTTTTTACAGCGTACCTCCCGAGATTGTCGGAATACAAATTCGGGTCCGTTTACTCAAAATGTTGATCAAAGTCAGCTAAAATCAAATTTAGCTCTCAAAATTTATTATTTCATATATTTTCACATAAAAGCTTTCCGGTTTCACGCCCGGACTATGCATGCAAATCGAGGTGAATAAAATTAAACTTTTTAAGGATAATGAGACCAGAATAGTGTCTTAAATTTATAAGATGACCCTTTGGGTCAACACAATCTCCACCTCTAAAACAATCGTTCGTCCTCGAACGGACATAGAAAAGTACGTGAACTGGCAAACAGGTGGGGATATCTACTATGCATGTCCGACTCGGACTCCCAAGTAGCTGCCTCGACAGGCTGACCTTTCCACTGCACTCAAACTGAAGGGTAACTCTTTGACCTCAACTGACGAACCTGCCGGTATAGAATGGCTACCGGCTCCTCCTCATAAGTCAAATCCTTGTCCAATTGGACGGTGCTGAAATCTAACACGTGGGACGGGTCACCATGATATTTCCGGAGCATGGATACATGGAATACGGGATGAACTGAGGATAACCCTAGAGGCAACACAAATCTATAAGCTACCTCCCCCACTACAAGAATCTCAAATGGGCCGATATACCTAGAGATCAACTTGCCCTTCTTTCTTCCCGAATCTCATAACACCCTTCATGGGCGATACCCGAAGTAATACCCTTTCTCCAACCATGAATTCCACATCACGAACCTTACGGTCGGCATTACTCTTTTGCCTGGACTGGGTTGCACGAAGTCGATCCTGTATAACATTGGCCTTGTCCAAGGCCTCCTGAACTAAGTATGTACCCAATAACCAAGCCTCTCCCGGCTCAAACCATCCAACTGGCGACCTACACAGTCTATCATATAATGCCTCATAGGGAGCCATCTAAATGCTCGACTGATAGCCATTATTGTAGGCAAACTCCTCTAACAGCAATAACTGATCCCAAGAACCTCCAAAGTCAATAACACAGGCGCGAAACATGTTCTCCGGGATCTAAATAGTACGCTCGGACTGCCCGTCCGTCTGAGGATGAAACACTATGCTCAACTCAACTTGTGTACCCAACTCACGATGAACTGCCCTCCAAAGGTGCGAGGTAAACTGCATACCTCGTTCAGAAATGATAGACACGGGAACACCGTAAAGGCGAACAATCTCTCGAATATATATCTCTGCCAACCGCTCCGAGGTATAAGTATTTGCCACCGAAATGAAATGTGCTGATTTAGTCAACCTATCCACAATAACCCAAAGAATGTTGAACTTCCTTTGAGTCTGTGAGAGTCCAACAACGAAGTCCATGATGATACGCTCTCACTTTCACTCAGGAATCTCTATCTGCCGAAGCAAACCACCGTGTCTCTGATGCTCATACTTCATCTGTTGACAATTCAAGCAACGAGCCAAATAAGCAACAATATCATTTTTCATCCTTCGTCACCAATAATGCTGCCGCAAGTCCTGGTACATCTTGGCAGCACCTAGATGAATATAATACTTAGAACTGTGAGCCTCCACAAGGATCAACTCACTGAGCCCATCAATGTTAGGCACACACACTCGACCATGCATCCTCAAAACGCCGTCATCTCCAACTGTAACTTGCTTGGCATCAACGTGCCGAACTGTGTCCCTAAGGACCATCAAATGTGAGTCATCATCCTGCCGATCCTTGATACGCTCGAATAAAGAAGACCGAGTGACTGTACAAGCTAAAACACGGCTAGACTCTGAAATGTCTAACCTCACAAACTGATTAGCCAAAGTCTGAACATCTGAAGCTAATGGCATCTCACCGACTGGAATAAATGCAAGGCTGCCCATACTCACTCCCTTCCTGCTCAATGCATCGGCCACCACATTGACCTTCCTCGCTCCTCTGCCTCAAATTGAGATCCTTCTGCTTGAAAAAATACTGAAGGCTGCGATGATCCGTGAAAACCTCACACGACACGCCATAAAGATAGTGCCTCCAAATCTTCAATGTGTGAACAATAGCTGGCAACTCTAAGTCATGGACATGATAATTCTTCTCATGAACCTTTAACTACCGAGACACATATGCAATCACCTTGCCCTCCTGCATAAATACCGCTCCGAGCCCAACACGAAGGCATCACAATATACCATGAAAGATCCTGAACCTGATGGTAACACCAACACTGGTGATGAAGTCAAGGCTGTCTTGAGCTTCTGAAAGCTCGCCTCACACTCGTCCGACCATTTGAATAGGGAACCTTTTTGAGTCAATCTCTTCATTGGGGCTGCTATAGATGAGAACCCCTCTACAAACCGATGGTAATAACCCACCAAGCCCAAGAAGCTCCTGATTTTCGTGGCTGAAGTGGGTCTAGGCCAGTACTTGATTGCCTCTATCTTCTTAGGATCTACCTGAATACCTTATGATGATATGATGTGACCCAAGAAAGCTACTGAATTCAACCAGAACTCTCACTTTGAAAATTTAGCATACAACTGACTATCTCTCAAAGTCTAAAGCGCTATTCGGAGGTGCTGCTCATGCTCCTCCTGACTGCGGGAGTATATTAGAATATCATCAATGAACACAATTACGAAGGAATCAAGGTAAGGCTTGAAAACCCGATTCATGAAGTTCACAATGATGTTGGGGCATTAGTCAAGCCAAAAGACATCACCAGAAATTCATAGTGCCCATACCTCGTTCGAAAAGATGTCTTAGTGACATCGGACGCCCTAATCTTCAACTGATGGTAGCCCGATTTCATATCAGTTTTTGAGAACATCCTGGCACCCTGAAGCTGATCAAACAAATCATCAATTCTCAGCAGCGGATACTTATTCTTGATAGTAACTTTGTTCAAGTGTCGGTAATCTATACGCATCCTCATCAATCCATCTTTTTTCTTCACGAACAGAACCGGTGCTCCCCATGGCGAGACACTGGGTCTAATGAAGCCCTTATCAAACAGGTCTTGCAACTGTTCTTTCAATTATTTCAATTCTGGTGGGGCCTATAGACATGTAATTTTTTACCCTCCCTAAGATTTTACACATTTTAGCGTTTAAATATTTAGTTTAGGCCTAATATTGTTATTTTAACTAGTTTTAACTCTTTTACTTTATTTTATCACAAAAATTGAAAATTACAAAAAATAGTTCTATATTTCTCTATTTAATTCACGTATTAGGTATTTTTAGAAGGATATATTACTTAGAACCTATTTTATTTTAGTATAATCTTTGAAAATATCAAAAATAGTTTCAACTTTAATTGTTAGTTTTATTTTAAATATAATAATTTATTAAAATCAATTAAGAGTTATTTTATAGTTTCTTATAATTATTTAGAAGTAAATTAAATTTTTAGTTCTTACTTAGTCCTAATTTTGTATAATTTTAAAGCCCAATAGCTACCAAAGACCCAATTTCATACCAACCCAATAACAGCTAGCCCATGGGGCTTTTGCATCCGCACCCACTTTTTGTGTCACGTTTTAACTTATACCCGTTTTATAAAAAAATTTGCATCCGTACCCGCTTTTGCGCATAACTTCAGCATGCGGGGCTGAAGTAGCAAAGGCAATCACGCAAAACTTCAGCATTCTAGTAGACGGGCCTGAAGTAGCTTGTGAAATTCAACTCTAGAGCTGAAGTCAACTCTAGTAAATGGGGAACTTCAGCTCTAGAGCTGAAGTTTTTGTCTTTGTAAATGGAGAACTTCATGCTGAAGTTCCCAATTATAAAGACAAAAACTTCAGCATACGGGCTGAAGTTCCCCCAGTTACACTGGGGAACTTCAGCTCTAGAGCTGAAGTTTTTGTCTTTGTAAATGGAGAACTTCATGCTGAAGTTCCCAATTATAAAGACAAAAACTTCAGCATACGGGGCTGAAATTCCCCCAGTTACACTGGGAACTTCAGCTCTAGAGCTGAAGTTTTTGTCTTTGTAAATGGGGAACTTCAGTATGAAGTTCCGCAGTTATAAAGACAAAAACTTCAGCATACGGGCTGAAGTTCCCCCAGTTACACTGGGGAACTTCAGCTCTAGAGCTGAAGTTTTTGTCTTTGTAAATGGGGAACTTCAGTATGAAGTTCCGCAGTTATAAAGACAAAAACTTCAGCATACGGGCTGAAGTTCCCCCAGTTACACTGGGGAACTTCAGCTCTCGTTTTATCTTTTGTAAATGGGAAACTTTAGCATATGGGGCTGAAGTTCCCAAGTTATAAAGACAACAACTTCAGCATACGATGCTGAAATTTCCCATTTACAAAGACAAAAACTTCAGCATACGGGGCTGAAGTTCCCAGTTACACCAGGGAACTTCAGCTCTAGAGCTGAAGTTTTGTCTTTTGTAAATGGGGAACTTCAGCATACGCGGCTGAAGTTCCGCAGTTATAAAGACAACAACTTCAACATAAGGGGCTAAAGTTCCCTAGTTTACAAAGACAAAACTTCAGCTCTGGAGCTGAAGTTCTCTAGAGCTGAAGTTTTGTCTTTGTAACCGGAGAAATTCAGCCCCGTATGCTGAAGTTGTTGTCTTTATAACTTGGGAGAACTGAAGTTTGTAACTGGGAAACTTCAGCTCTAAAGCTGAAGTTTTGTCTTTGTAATTGGGTAACTTCAGCCTCGTATGCTGAAGTTTTATCTTTATAACTGGCGAACTTCAGCTTAACTGGTGAACTTTAACTCAGCGAGAGAAAGGAGAGCTGAAGTTATTTAAAAAGTGGGTATAAGTTAAATTTTAAAAAAAAAGTAAGTATAAGTTAAATGATGGCGACCAAATAAGTTGCCCCACACAATTTTTACCTAGCCCATGACCTACACTACTGTTCTTCTTCCTACAACCTTACACCCTAAAAAGAGACCCCAACCTTACACCCAAAAAAAGAACCTTCAGAACTTTCATCCCCCCATTTTCTTACCTAGCAGCACCCCTAACTCAACGAACAGACCCTTGAAAAAGAAAACACAGCCGTGTTTCTTCTTCCTCCTCTCCAGGAGCCGCCAGCCGCCTGATTAGCCGGAAAATCGTCGGCCAACACCACCTTACTGCCGCTCACACCCCACACCACTCACCCCCGCCTCTGCCACTTTCACCACTCCTCACACCTGCCGTCATTCCCATAACCAGAACTGGCCGGAAATCCGGCAGAAACTTCTAAACCCATTCCAGTCGCCGGCCAAAAACCACAGTCGCCACCCAACCCCTTAACACCAGCAGCCGCACCGTCTTCATCACCTCGCGGCCTCACTTTTCCTCTCTCATTTTTTTTTCTCGGATTTGGTTGGTTTTTGGCCGAGAAATAACATTTCCGGCAGCCATACGCCATTGTTGTTCATTTTAGCCGGAGTCACGTCCTTCGCCAGTGAGTTTACTGTCTTTCTGGCAGCTCTGCACTTCGCCATTTTTTTGCCATATTTTTCGGCAAAAACCGGGCGAGCAGCAAAACTCCGTCAAAGATCCGGCGAAGCTTCTATGTCGATTCGAGGTTCCGGTTCGCAATTTCGGCGTTCTAGTCCGACGACCGTTGCTTCCCTTGTTCTGATTGGGTTGTAAATTGTCAACTTTGTTCATCAATATAAAGGTCAATCTTTAACCTTTCTTTTAATTAGTATTGGTTATTATTCTTTTTTTTAGCTTAAATTCTCTTGTTCCTGTTTCTGTCATTTGTTCGGAAGAATGTTAGAACATTCTTTTTATATCCTGATTCATATGTTATCATATGATGCTAGAAACAGTGGAGGTTTCTCTACCTATGCAATTATGTGTTTGTATTTGTTTTAGTTTTGGAGAATTGAAAAGAGCGAGACTATGATGGAACGAAAGTTCACTGGTAGCTTGGCTTGTAGAATTTTTGTGAATCTGTTAAGTTGATCGCAAAATAACCATGTGCCGCTAAATTGATCATTGCTTTAATGTTCGTCATGTAGCATCTTCTCCCGTGTTTTGGTGCTAAATCACAAACATCATAGTTTACTTTAGGTGCAATTAATAATAAATTATCATGGCTATGGGTACGATTCCCATGGCATAGTCATGGTACATAACCCCAAAATTGACCATCAAACCGCTAAATTAATAAATTATCGTGATTATGGGTACGGTTCCCGTGGCGTAGTCACAGACACGTAACCCCAAAATTTGAGTGCACGCTGGCGTGACTCGACATCAAACCGTTAAAATTAATAAATTACCGTGACTATGAGTACGGTTCTCGTGGCATGGTCATGGCTACAATATTCCAAAATTTAAGTGCACGCTGGCATGACTCGACCCCTAATTTCAAAAATTAAAATAAACACGTTGTGGATTGTGGGTACGGTTCCCGTGACACAATTTGCAATGTGTAACCAAATAATTAGTTGTGTAACAATTGGATTATTAAAAGCGGTTTAAAAGGAATAAATGCACAGTTTCAAACAATGTTTTAAAATCAGATAAATAGACCAATAATAATAGTTGAGTGACCGTGCTAAAACTACAGAACCCGGGAATGTCTAACACCTTCTCTCGGGTTAACAGAATTCCTTACCCGGATTTCTGAGTTCGCGGACGGTAAAGCAGAGTCAATTTCCTCGATTCGGGATTTTAAACCGGTGACCTGAGACACCATAAATTATTCCAAGTGGCGACTCTGAATTTTAAATAAAATAATCCCGTTTCGATTGTCACTTAAATTGGAAAAAACTCCCTAATCCGTTATACCCTTCCCGGGGTAGTAAAAAGGAGGTGTGACAACTCTGACGACTCTGTTGGGGAACGAACCCAGAATCTCTGGTTCAGGGTTCAAGAATTCGACCTTAGAATAATTGGTATATGTTGGCTTTATTTATTACCTAATTTTATTTACACGTTTGGGCCTAATGTGTTAAATGTTGCTTCTTACCGCTTTTATATTATCTAAACTGTATATAAACTGCTACTAAACCCTTCTCTTCTATCTTCTGAGGAGTGCACGCTGGCGTGACTTCTTTCTGTTAGTGTCAT